>PVJL010008602.1:0-65217 GCA_004026885.1 Lyroderma lyra
GTGTGTGTGTGTGTGTGTGTGTGTTTATGTACTGAATGAATGTCAGGTTCAGCACAAGTGCAATACAGGGTAAGGACTGATAGACCTCTGCTCTGGTGATTCTTGCTGGGGCCAGGGAGACTCTCCCTTCTCAGTAGGACTCCTGAGTGCTCCCATCCCATCCTGTGGAGGACAGACTGTTTTATGACATGACCGCAGCCTGAGCTCTGCTGGACCCGCATGCTCGGTCCATCAGACCAGCAGAACAGACATTGCTTCCTGCGAACCCCCTTCCTGTCGACCCATCCTGTGACCCAGGGATGCTTGTTCCTGGGACAGGCCATGTTCCTTCCCCAGGCAAGCATGTCAGCTTTCCCCCCTTATCTGGGGCAGGTCACACCCCAGCATCCCCATCCCTCCTGCCCTGTCCTCTAGCCCCTTAGCACCTGCCACTCGGTGGGCAGGAGTCCATGTTGTCTTGCTAACTCTCATCCGTAAGTTCTCTTCATGAACCATAATGTAATGGTGGAGTCATCAGCCTCTGTCTTTTGTCTCTCACCCCAAGAAACTTTACGTAACCCCTCCCCTGAAGGAGATGATTTGTGAGAGAGTCTGAGAGGGTAGATTGGAGCAATATCTAAGCTGGTCTAAGATAAGTCAGGAATCTGAGGCTTTGCCTGTGGCCTTGTCCCAGGCCATCAACAAAGAGCTGAAATTCAATATACGCATTCTATGTATGATCCTACTCTTGTAAGATATGAGTATATGCATAAAAATTATGTGTATATATTTCTGTATGCATGCATGCGTATGAGCAGTCCTATACTATATACAGAAAATTCAAAATGTTAATCTCTTAGAATTGGTTTGGCTGGGGTTTTGTTAATATATATTTTTGTTTAATTTTAAAAGTTTTAGACTTACAGAAAAGTTACAAAGGTATTCCAGTTTTGCACTCAATTTCTCCTACTGCCAACAGTTTATATACATCAGTACTTTTCTCACAACTAATGAAAAAATATCGATTCATTATTATTAATTAAATGCTCTATTGTATTCAGATGTCCATGATTTTGTCCTGAGTCTTTTTTCTTCGATTCCAGGATATTGTATTTCTTTGAGTTACCACATCTCTTTACCTTCTCTGGACTATGGCAGCTTCTCAGAATTTCTCTGGTTTTGTGTTTGCTTGTTTTTTGGTGATGTTGATCATTTTGAAGCTTACTGTGCAGATGTTTTGCAGAATGGACCTAGGTTTGGGTTTAAATGATGTTTTTCTCATGATTAGACTAGGGTGATTGGATGTGGGGGAAGGAGGACAACAGAAGAGCCAATCTCATCACGTACCACAGGTACATGCTATCTACCTGCCTCACTGCTGTTGGTGGTGACCTAGATCACCTGACTGACACACTGTTGGCCAGGTGACCCCACTGTAAAGCGACTTTTCCCCTGTCCTTATCATACTCTTTGAAAGCAAATCAATAAGTAGAGCCCATTAAGTCTGTTTTCAATTTTTCTGTTACCTTAGTATGTTTGAAGTATTTTATAGTAGACACGATTACATTTCTCATGAGAGTATGGCTAACAGGCAGTGGTTAAAATACAAGCGGCCCTTCGCTGGTCCTGCCTCCATGCCCCTGACCCATCCGTGGTTCTCGTTAGCAGAGCAAGACCTAACTAGACAAGCTTCACCTAGGCTGGGGGGTTCTCTCCCTACTGATGCTGATGGAGTTTGAGAATTTAACGATGAGGCTTTGGCTTAGACTGTACCCCATATTGGCTAACCCAACTGGCCTTAATCTCTTATCTCCTGTCTCACCTCAATTTTCATGGGGAAAGCCATGAAAAATATTTACATTGGACATTATCTGAAAATAAATGTGTATTGTATATTTAGAAGATTTTCTAAGTTAAAAAAATTTTAGCTAACAATCACACAAAATGAATTTGTTGAGTCTCTACAAGAGAAATAAAAGATTGCTCTTACTTTGTTTTAATTTATAACTAAGAAATGTAAGCTTACACTAAATAAGTAATTTAACATGATAATAATATTCACCATTTTAGCACAATGACTGATTAGGGGAATGGAATAAAGGAAAGGGATAAGAACAGAAGAAATGTAATATACAGGGGAAAAGAAAGAGGTCAAAGAGACATGAAAAATATATACAGAAGTGATAAAAGTTTTACAATCTGCATGGAGAAAAACAGTAAGACAGTAACAGATATTTGTATGGTCCTGCGAAGACAGGCAGTTTATACTCAGAGAAGACATAACACTTTATTTGCCTAAAACCATACTAAACTCACTGTTCTTACAAAAGATGCTATTCCATGTTCTCAGTTCTTCCCAAACTCCTTGGAAGAGCTGCCCACAAGCACTACTCCCTCCTGTCATAGTCCATTCCTGCCTCAACCCCCGGCCACGTGGCTTCTGGGCCACTTGTCTGCTGATCCTGCTCTGCCAATAATCTGCACGTCGTCCCAGAAACAGACAGCCAGGCCCCTCCCTCCTGGTTCCCCATCTATTCTGTGACCATCACCCATGAATCTTTTCACCCGCTTTTTATTTCAATGTCTCTAGCGTCCACCCCAGTTCCCTGCTCCTCTCACTGGACAACCACTTTAAGTCTCATGACAGAGGCTTTCAGTGGGCTCCGAGTATGTACGTAGCATCTAAGGCTGATGAGCCCGTCTTTTGCCTCAGGCCTTGGGACCCTCTTGGACTTTGAAGTGTCCCTGTCCATCTGCTGATCAGACACGTTTTCTCAGTTTTCTATTGACCCCTCAAAGTCCATCCCCTTTCTGGGCACATTCCAGTCACTTCTGAGTTGGTGAGATTAGAAACCACGCAGCCAGGCAGCCAGAGAAATGCGGTGATTTTGAGGGACAGGAGATGCAAGGTGAGGAGGGCCGATGGTGACTTGCAGGTGTGCATGAAGCAGAGACCCGAAACAAGGGCGAACTGGGAGTGTTTGGTGTCACGGGAAGGAGCCCGTGGCCAGGACGGAAGTGAAGAGAGAACCGTGGGGTGGGGGAGACAGGAGGGCACTGCATGCTCCTGGGGAGCACATGTGGAGGCAGAGAGGGCCAGGGACGCCAGGGACGGAGAAGGGTGGACACCACACTGACAAAGGGATCAGCAGTCAGTGAGACTTCCACTGCAACGACGTTCCTCGATACATATTGCAGAAGTCTTGACCTTTACAGCAGAAGCTCGAAACCTTCAGGCCCCCGTGAAACAACTTCCAGGCCTTACAGCGATCAGAGCAGTCCAACTGAGTGTGGTTGTAGCGAAACCCGTCTGGAAGGGAAGGACATTCACACTCCCTGCCTAGGGGACAGTGCTCAGAGCTCGCGTGGGGGGACCCTCCCCAACCACAGACCCACCACCTCCCGGCAAGGGCTCCTTGGACTGGAGAGCCCCGCAGCGTCCCCAGGCAGGCCCAGCCCAGGGCGGTAGGGCCCGGCTCGGTGGCATTACCTCTCACATTGAAAAAGAAGAGATCCCTGGTTCTGCATCCGGGGCCTTGCTCCACGGTGCAGTTCCCACTGCCATCCATACACGTGCCATTCTTGAAGACCTTGCAGACCATGCACAGGGTGGCGGGGGCTGCGGAGAAACAGACACTGAGGCTGAGCCCGGGCTGAGTGGGCAGAGACCGCGTGTGATAAGGCACATTAGCACCCAGGAGTCTAGGGAAAATGCATGACCCCAAACACTTCTACCACACATCACCTGGGGCAGAAAATATCCCCACTAGATTATGTCCATTGGGTATTTAAGGAAATGGGGTCTTTGCCTCGGGGATCTCAAAATCCATTAAGAATAAATAACTGTGTACACGTTATGAGTCAATCGCATGGTATGTGAATGATGTTAATAAATTTGTTCTAAAAAATAACTTTGAACAAGAATATGAGATGTTAACTGCCAGATGACCTGGGAGATACTGGGAGGTGAAATATAAGAGGAAAAGGTATGAATTTTAACCAGGCAACTGAAATTTCCAACCTTGTACCTGAACAGCCTGAGATTACGTCTCCTTAATTTTGGTTTCCTGTGAGCCTGGCCGAACTCCACCTGGTACCAGCTCTGTGCTCACATGCTCATAAAATCTAGGAAAGGTTTGCAAAGTGAGTCGTGTCCCCTTGGCTGGGGAGCCATGAGCACAGTGCAACGACAGCCTCTATGAACAGCCACCGGGGCCAGGCTCTCTGGGGCATAAGGACAACACAGCTGGAAGAGGCGGATTTTAGTCTCCAAGGATGTCCCAGCACAGCACCAGACGTTACCCAAAGGACACACAGGTCTAGTAAATGGAGTGTCTTGAAAATATTGGTTCTAAATAAGCCATCTAACTACCTCCTGCCGCAGCCCTGCCCCTAGGCCGCTTCGTTACAGAAAGGCCATCCCAGCCAGCCCCGAGGCCATACACTGAGACGGGATCCCAGCCCCAGTCTACCCCAAGGGAATGACTGACCCCACCCTGACACCTTGGGCAGCAGGGACCTGAACCTTTTCCCTGGTGGCAGTTGGGGTGGGACAGCAGAGAGAGACCTCAAACCCTTGCTGGTCAGATCACCCCAGAGCCTCATCCGTGACCTCATGCCCCCGCAAGCCGATCAGATCATCATCCTGGGACGGCTCCCCTCCCCCTCCACATCCTCACCCCTGCCCAGCTAGCCCAGGGCCTCACCCACTCCTTGGAGGAACTCGAAGGGGAAGACCCCCAGAAGCAGGAGCAGGAGCAGGAGCTTGTCCATGTCGGTCGGGATGGCACGGAGATGCCGAGGGCCCGGAGCAGGGCAGTGGGGGGTCCGGAGCAGGGCAGCGGGGGGCCCGGAGCAGGGCAGCAGGGGGCCCGGAGCAGGGCAGCGGGAGGCCCGGAGCAGGGGAGCAGGGGGCCCGGAGCAGGGCAGCAGGGGGCCCGGAGCAGGGCAGCGGGGGGCCCGGAGCAGGGCAGCAGGGGGCCCGGTGGGGTGAGGACGAGCTGCTCTCGCGTGCACTGAGGAGACTAGAGAGCTGGGCTGAGCTGCTCCTGGGCTGTTTCCTCTTACACACTCGCCAGTGGGCGTTTCACAGCCACCGGGGCTCAGGAAATGCTCCCACAGAGCCACCCCCTGGACATTTCTGAGGACGGAGGATGTCCCAGGTGTCCCTTCCTGTCCCCTTGAGGCCACCTCCTGATGAGTGGGGACATGGTGTCTGACCAGATCAGCTGGGCCCCCAACAGTCTCCTCTCTGGACACCCCACTGCCCCAGGCCCAGGGACCGGGGCTCTAATGTGGACAGGCCTGTGCTAAATACCCCTCTGCCCTGGATCCTGTGCTGCTGTGAGCACGTCCCCCCCCCAGTCCCAAGGCCCACCCAGGCCCCAGCCTGGGCTGACACCTGCCTCCCGGCTCCGAACGCTTTGCTAGCAGGTGCAGTCAGTGCCCTTTGCTTCTCCTTCCCTGTCCCTGTGTGTTCAGAGTGAGGACCAAGGCCTTCGCAATACTGACTCAGTGTTGGTCACAGTAGCACCCATTTGCCTGGTATGTTATCAAAGCCAGTGCCCACACCGGCCATCTTGCACAGCCTCACTAGGATATAGCGTCACCTATCATAAAGGCACCAAATATACAGCAAAAACTATCCAAACAAAAAGTAACAAAAGCACTATAGAAAACTAGCTTATTCTCGCTTCATTACTCTTATTTCTCTGGACCCTCAAATGTTTTCTGATTTAAAAAAATTGTCTTTAGGAATGCCTCCACCCCAATCTCTCTGCCATTACAAGCATGCAGTGTTTTGACCTCACTCATCACGCTTAATAAAAATAGCCCGGGCCCTGCCACAGTGTTTATGCTTGGAGGCCCAGTCAAGGGAAGGAGAAAGGTCTGGAGCAAGACCCCAGTGTGCAGATTGGGTGCTAGAGACGAACTTCAGGGTGTAGGGGTGTCTCTCTCCTCTCTCTCCTGCTCCATCTGCACAACCGTCTCATGATAGAGACCTTGACAGTCAGGTTTACCCCTAAACCAGAAGCACTCTTAATAACCAGCACCCAGGGCCTTCCCAGGTGCCCTACAGGGACTCACCCTGCAGAGAGCCCCAAAGCCAGGAGAGGCCCAGCAGCAGCGGGAGGTGCGCACCCATCTGGCTCCCGGGGCCAGGGAGCAGGGGCAGGTAGGCCGGAGCCCCAGGATTCGGCTTCAGGGAGTTCCTGTGCCTCAGGCTCTGCTCACCCAGCGAGGACAAGGGAGAGAGGGGGCCGTGTTCTTTCAGGGCTTCTTTTGCTCTGATTTTTCCCTAGCTTTTAAAATGGGAGCATTGTCCCTCCCCCACACCCCACCCCGACTCTGAGATTTGGGTAAGGGGACGAACCTAGTGGGGTGGGGTCCCCCGCGCTGTGGCCTTCCTTACTTAAGGGGCCACTTCCCTGGCTACGGTGTGGGTCCAGCTATGAGAATGCCCGATTTCACGGACACGGTACGTGCCTGGATTGATAAAGCACGAACCCCAAAAAAGCAGATTTGGGCTTATCTTCCAGACGCACTGCATTCCTGACGAGGGAGAGATTTTTATTGTTTACATGCTTGAGGAATGTGATTGTTAAAACACTGATCTGGGGAGAAAGTTTTGTGGCTTTGGCTTCAGGCTGCTCTGCACCTGGTCCCCCCCACCCCCCAAACCGGGACTTCAAGAGTGAGCATCTCGCCTGTCCTCCCGGGTGGCCCTTCTCTCCCAGCTTGGTAACAGGACACGAACTGTCATGCAGCGCTGACTCCACGGGGTATAATTACTCCCCAGCCCAGTTCTGGAGTCTGAGGCGGTTGTCACATACTGTCCACCCCAGAACAAGGCAGATTCTGGCTGTGTGAGTCGCCCAGGAAGGGCCTACGAGGTAGCCTGGCACTGGAATTTTGTGCAGCAGGGAAAATAGTAAGAGGTTAGACCGCTGAGATTCCCTCTCTTGAACACCAAATGTAAGGAGTGTCAACAGTGCACACTAGGGCCAGAAGACAGGCAGACAGACAGACATCGGGCATCAGAAATCAGGGGTAAGCACGCACCCTGAGTAAGCAGAAGCAGCGAACATTCGGAAACGACGAGTAAGCAAAAGTTATGAATCAGCAGGAGTGACAGCAAGCAGAAGCCCTGAAACAAAGAACAGAGGATAGAGCCGTGGGGCTGCACACAGGTGATGATGTAAGGAGCTAAGCCTGCAGGACCAGCAGAGCTGGCTGTGTCCCCGAGCCACACTGCAGGGGCCTGGCTGTCTTCCCGTCTCCAGGGCCCAGCCTGGGTGCTGCGTACCCCGGTGTGGAACTCCCCGTTATTTAAGGTAACCTGAATGAGGCATGGTAGCCCTCACCTCTTCTGGGTTCTCTTCTGTTACTCCATTCTGGACTTGGCTCATTCATCCCCCCTGTGGCCCTAAATAGTGGCCTCGGCACAGGAGTCTCAGTGATTGTCACTCAGCTTGCCCCAGCGGATTGTCTGTCTTTCTGTGTTTCACCTGCAAGAAGACTTGGGTTCAGCTCATCTTCCTGAACCGGCTGCAGACATTACAGGGGGTGAGCTGGCTGGTTCTTGGGCTCATTGAGGGGCATTACAAACAGGAATATTAGCTCATCCGGGCAGAGGAACGGGGCAGGGATCGGAATTAATGGTCTTAGCTCCAGAACCCTTCAAGTCTGCAGTGACTCCTCCACCACCACGTTTTCCATGTGCGGTGCTCAGGCACTCACAGGTGTGGCTTTCAGGTGCCCGACTGCTTGATAACAGGGGACAGGTTTTCAGAGCAGAACCCAGGGAAAGCCAGTCTGGGTGAGACTCGGTCAGACTGGGACTGTAAAGCCAACCTTAAGAAAAGAGGGAGGGGGGACAAGAAAAGGAGGAAGGAGTTGGAGGTAAGGTTTAAGGAGAGAACTTTCAGGCTTCAAGGTCCTGTCTCTCAGTACTGTGACTCCTGGGAGGGGTGAGGCAGGGGTGTCCCAGAAAGGTCTGATAATTGCAAAGAGTTGGGGGCGGTATGGGTAGCACCTCTTCCTCCCCTAATTTCCACTGCTTCCATCAGCACAAGTCTGACTCAGCGGGATGCCAGAGCCATTTCTCCAAGCCCACTCCACACGGGGGATAGCAAGCTTGCTTTTTCATGCTTTTCTCTACTCCCAAGGAGCCCAGCCTCAGGCCTAGAAATCCTAGTTTTGTCCTCCAACTCCAGCCAAGTGGAGGAGGCTTTCTCTGCAGATTTTAACCTTTGGTGATCCTGCTTTCTCCAACTGACCCAGAATCTTCAGCCAGCCCACCCCAGGGACTCTCTAGATTTTCATCCATGAGGCAGAGAGAGGACTAGAAAAGGCAATTCATTCCTTCCTGTATTCAGGAAAATTTTATTTTGTGTCTATTATGTGGCAAACACACTGCTAGGTCCTGGGAATTCAGCAGTGACCAAGCCTGACAGGGACCCTGCTTTCAAGGAGCTTAGGGTCTCATGGGGGAGACAAATGTCAAACGTCATTATGAGAATGATAAATCCATCTATTCTAGACCCAGCACTCTGTGGGGCACGTAACACGGTGTCCAACACAGGCAGGGAAGCAGACGAAGGCCAGGGCCTCTCTGCCACCCGACCCCACCAAAGCTCCAGCTCTATGCCATGTAGGTGCCTCACTGTGCCCATGTCCTCAGCTTGGCCACCCCCTGGACAGAAGTGACGGCTGCAGGCACAGGTTTGACAATCCTCGGCATCCCTCTTCGGAGCCCATATCATATAAATGCTCCTCAGTTACCCCTGTGACCTTGCCGTCTGTTTCCTGCCAAAACTACGGTTGATACAGACCTTTAGGAAAAGACCACAGAAGTGGGCAGCGACAAGGGGACAGAAAAGAGAAATTTGGCACATCCAGATGTTAGCCACAGCAAGGAATCAGCATCATCCTTAAGCCTAAGTGGTAGGGGGAGGGAAAACACGTGACCATAGCCAGGCTGACAGCTGCAGTCCGGGAGGAGAAAACACAGGACAGAAGCGTCATCTCGGAGAGACCCAGCCAGAGTCAGACGGTGGCAGGAAGGGATGCAAAGGCCGAGTACCTCTATGTCCGTGCGCGCGTGCGCGTCTGTGGGTCTGGCTGTCTCCTTCCTCCAGTCTTGCCATTGGCTAATCCAATCTGAAGCCACACCCTGCTGCACTTAGGTGACCAGGTCAATATTGGGCAGCCTCCTGGGGTACAGGGCTGAAAAGGGGCTAACTTAGAGAGCCAAACAGCAAATGACCAGTCAACCACAACTCACTGTCAAGAATACTTTTTTTTTTTATTTTGTAGATGAATAAATTTTATTGTAAAGAGACTAGACAACTTATCCCCAAACATGTACATAATAAGTAACAAAATTAAGACCCAAACTGAGTTCTAATTACAAGGGTACTAGGTATTGTATTGTACCTCCCTACTTTTCCTTAAAAGTTCAACAAAGGCAGACTGAAAGCATAAACATGGAGAGAAGGTTTTCCGGCAACTTTTGAGCTTCATGAAAACAATAATAATAATAAAACAGCTTTAAAAAAATGTGTTCTTTTTTTTTTTTGTCAATTATCAGTAACATTTACTAAGGATCTATCATAAACCAGTTATCATGCTAGGGGTGAGGATACAAAAGAAATATAGCAATATCACAACCCTCAAGGAGTTCATTTCTAGTGACAGTGACAGAGACTGATATGTAAACACACAGTCACAGTATAAAATGAATCCTCTTGTGATAAGGTTACATGCAAAGGGCTGTAGGAGCCCAGCTGGTGAAAGAGTGTCACTTAACTTGGGGAGGAAGATAAAGGTCAAAGAGCTTTTCCAAAAAAGTGACTCTTAAAGGGTTTTTAACCTGAAGTTTGTTTCATCAGATATCAGTATGGCAACTGCTGCTTTTGTCTGGTCACCATTTGCTTGGAGTATTGTTTCCCATCCTTCCACTGAGTCTGTCTGTCCTCATGGCTGAGGCGTGTCTCCCGGAGACAGCATATGGATGAGGTTTTTTAATCCAGTCTGCTATTCCATCTTTTTTTGGTGAGTTAAGTCCATTAATATTTAGGGTGATGATCGATGTGTGAGGATTTCCTGTGGCCATTACTTTTTTGTTGTTGTTTTGTTTCATTTTTGTTTCTTTCTTGTTGCCCCGGCTCTATTCCATTTGTCCTGATGTTTTGTTTCAGGCCGAAGAGCCTCCTTCAGTATTTCTTGAAGTGCTGGCCTCGTGCAAATTCCCTCAGTTTCTGTGTGTCTGAGAAGGTCTTTATTCTACCTTCATATCTGAAGGATAATTTTGCTGGATAATTTATTCTTGGCTGGAAGTTTCTCTCTTTTAATATTTTGAATATTGGATTCCACTCCCTCCTGGCTTGCAGAGTTTCTGCTGACAAGTCTGACACCAGCCTGATGGGTTTTCCTCTAAAGGTTATAATTCTTTTATCCCTGGCCGCCTTGAGAATTGTCTCTTTGTCTTTGATTTTTGACATCTTTAGATCTGCTAGGGTCTAGGTATCTAGGGGACCTATTTTCTTCTTGATTTTGGGGTTCCAGATCTTTCCATAGGTTTGGAAAGTTCTTGTCTACTATTTGTTTGAGTATGTTCTCTGTATAGTGCTCTGCTCCTTCTTCCCCTCCTATAATCCTGTTGTTGTTTTGTCTCATGGAGTCAGATAGTTCTTGCAGACTTCTTTCAATCCTTTTGGTTCTGTGTTCCTTATCTTCTTCTTTCTGAGCTGTTTCCATGTTCCGATCTTCAATATTACTAATTCTTTCCTCCATCTGGTTGGCCCTGTTTTCTATGGCAGTTATTTCATTTCTGACTTCTTTTATTGTATTATTTATCTCATTCTTCCTTACAGTTTGAATTTCTTTGTCAAACTGTTCGTTTCGTTCACAGATGTCCTTTCTGATATCCTTAACCAGAGCTAAGATTTTTTGCCAGTATGTTTTCATTTCTCTGAGAGTCTTTAGAACAGCTATTTTATATTCTCTGTCAGTTAGTTCATAAATTTCTAGATCTGTAAGATCCTTTTCTGGAGATTTTTCATCTTTCTGAGAGGCTTTAAATTCTAAGGTATTCATATTGCCTGTTGGGTTCTTCTTCCCTGGCATAAGGGCTTTATTTACAAGAGCCCAGGAGATCACTTGATTTCTCTGATTTGTATTTTTGTGGTGTCTTGCTGTAGAGCAGACACTAGGTGGCCCTGGGGGGCAAGTTTTGGGAGAGAGGGAAGGTCTTTAAACCGTATCTCTGGTCTCCAGCAGTGTTTGGAGGCAGGTGCAGCCATCCGTGGTCCCTCCGCTTCCTGCAGTGTGTTGGGGAAGCTGAATAACTTAAACAGCCTTTCGTCTCCCATTTTGATCCAGTCTTCCAACTACCAGGCAGCGTGATCTTGCTTAAGATGCAAACTTCTTCTGTCTTTGACCATGGGCTCGTCTTCCAACATTATTTGCTAGGGTGATCCGTTTGTCTCCGGTGTTTCATGCCACCAGGGAATCTCCACTTTGGCTTCAGACGCCATTCTTCAATCGCCACAGGACCCCCTCATGCCCGTGACATAGTCCCTTTCAAGATTGTCCCTTCCCTAAGAATACTTTAAGAAGAGAGTAGCAGATCACTTTTAAATTTTATTACAGAGAGTATATGTTACTTTGGTAATAAGATTCATTTTTTAAGATAGGGCAGAGAGCCCCAACACGCCACCTTGCACATGGGAAACACACAGCCCACGCAGCCTGACCTGGGTCACCTGCGTGCCAACCTGCGTGGTTACCTGAACACCTCCGAGCACAACCCATTGTGAGCAAACACGGGTTGTTTCTGAGGTTCTAGAATTCCTCGAAGCTGTGACTCTGCATGGGAAGCCTCTGCTCACAGGTTTTCTTCACGGCTCGTGGGTGCCCCACACCAGGGCCCCCTCTCTCTTAAAATCCAGATGAAGTTTCTCTTACTAATGAGTTTTTACCTGCTTGGATCTGCCAGAGGTGAGTCCTCTGCCTTAGCTAAGAGGCCTCTTTCGGTTAGTACAGCCCTTGAAGAAGGAAGGCCATATCTTAGTTACCCAAACCATGTGACTCCGAATCAGGAAGGGCTGAACAAGTTCAACTCTGAGCTGTGGGACCAGCTCAGTTACAACTTTGCTGTCAAAAGAGCCCCTGGCTTGGCACCGTCCTGTGCCCACTTTGAGCTACTCAACACTTGTACCTGATGCTCTGTGAGATGAGATGACAGACGGGTCTGTGGAAGTCCCCTGAAGGCTTGTGCCAATAAACTGAGTGCACGAGATCCTATGTAGTCAATGTGGCAAGGAAAGCCACGAGGAGACGGGATGTAACATGCCCAGAAAGCCGCCTGTCCTCCGTGGCTACTTTCCGTCCCTGCAGCTGTCTGTACTCCCTCCTTCAGGCCCCCCAGTCATGGAGGGCTGTGCTCCCTCCTTCCTCCTACAGGAGAGAGGCCATGAGCTCTGAGCTGTTGGTTAAAGGTCAGTGTTTCCTGTCATGTTGGTTCTCAGACATCTTTGTGGCTTCCTTAGATTTTCTCAGATTGACTCAGAAAGGCAGACACGTAGCTACCAGAAGGGTGCCAGCTACCTGGTGAAGCAGAGGGGCGCGAAGTATATGGAGGACTAAGACAGTAGTGTACTTCCTCAAGCGTCCTTTCAGAAATATGTATTAAAGCTTCTGTAAACAATTAAAGAATCAGTCAAGCAGATTAACAACTATTTAAAAATACAAACTCCCTGAAGGCCTATTACCTTTCCTTTGTCAATATATTCTAACCCTAGTTTGTTCAGAAAGTCATAGGCTATGAGGACTGCAAATCACCCGGGGGATTTGCCACAAAGACCTTGTAATTCCGGAATCTCAGCTTTTGGCTAGGATTAATGACTCTTGCTTTCTCTCTCCCTCTTGTATCTCTGTTCCTCTTTTACCCATACAGCAACTGTGGGGAGGGAGGACTTCTGATTCCATGAGTGAAGGCTGGCTCCCTGATGTCAGGGAGGCACATTAATTTTCTCTTTAGGTGCTTTTGGTGCATAGGCAAGGTGCCCCCACCCCATTGCCCCCCACCCTGCCCCCATGTACCTTTTAATATTGTGGATCTTAAAATTCTTCCCTTTAATCCCAGAAATGGTCTCCATGTGTTTCATTAACACCTGTCTCTTGGGTAATTAGCTGACTCCCAACATATGCAGTATCTTCTCTCACCTGATCTAAGCCCACAGGAAACCTAGGAACCTCACATTATTAGCCTTTACCCCAGACACGCGTTCTCTTGCCTTCATGATCTCTCTTCTGTTCCTTCTCCATCCCAGGAGCATCAGACCAGCCTGATGAGCCTCCTGGCTCTATGGCTCATCAAGCTTCAGTTCAACAACTTTCAGGTGAATACTCTGTATTTGCAAAGCCTTCAGAAGGCGAGGATTCTTCAGGCAAGAACACTTTAAAGGAGCATGCTTCAGGTGGGCAAACATCAGGTGGACATGCTTTGGTTGAGCACGGTTCCAGTGAACAAGCTTCAGATGAGCCTGCTTCAGGTAAGCACGCTGCTGAGAGTGAGCATGCTGCAGCTGAACACACTTCAGGTGAGCTGGCTGCAGGTGCACCCACTTCTGATGAACCACCTACAAGTGAACAGTCTTTGGGTGAACAGCCTTCCGGTGAACAGCCTTCCGGTGAACAGCTTTCCGGTGAAAAGCCTTCCGGTGAACAGCCTTCCGGTGAACAGCCTTCCGGTGAACAGCCTTCCGGTGAACAGCTTTCTGGTGAACAGCCTTCCGGTGAACAGCCTTCCGGTGAACAGCCTTCCGGTGAAGAGCCTGCAGACGAACAACCTGCAGGTGAACACCCTTTGAGTGAACAGGCTTCAGGTGAAAAGCCTTCAGGTGAACAAGCTTCAAGTGAAAAGCCTTCAGATGAAAAGCAATTGGTTGAACAGCCTTCAGACAGTCCACGTTCAAGCACAATTTCAGGTGAGCCACATTTGGAAGGGTGCCGGGCCTTAACTTCCGGTGGGAAGGAGGCAACACATTAAAAAACACCATTTTCAGGAAAGAGCGTAGGAGAAAGCACAGTTCACAAACTTCACAAACCGCTCTCCCAAAGACTCTCTCTACAAGATCCAGAGTTTGTGGGGCCCTGAAGGCTAAACAATTTGGAAGGCCCCCTTTAAGAAAAACAACACAAATATAAAAGGCCAGCAGTCCATTCAGCTCCACTCTATGTAAGAAACCGTGAAAACAAATGCCCCCAGCTCCCCTGGGAGGGCGGTGGAAAGACTGACCTTCATGAGCTTCATGCTAAATCTGTTTCTTAACCAACTACGTTAGAATGCTCTGCAAACTTTGTAAAGACATATCTGGCTCTGGAGCTGCTGGCTCTTGGGTTTTGTTTTGTTTTGTTTTGTTTTGTTTTTGCTTAAACATGGGAAGTAAAGCATGAAGATATTTTTTGTTGGCTAGGTCCAGAAATGAGTTCCCAGGAGAACTGCAGTCCTTTGCCTCTTACTAAAAAGGGATTGTTCAAGAAAGGGAAGAAACGAGATCCAAAGTTTAATGCCTCAAGTTACTACCAGACATAAATACTTCGTACTTCACCCCATGGCATAAGTAGCAGTATTCTAGAACGTGGCAGACCTTAGATTCAAACCTAGGGCTGACTCCAAAGCCCATATTCTTTCCACTTTTTATGCTTCCTTAAATAGGGCGTTGGCAGTGGAGATAGTAACAGAGGCAACAGGGACGCATTTCAAAGAGAATGCCCTTTGTCGAAGGCCCTTTGTGACCTTATTGAAGGTCACTTTGAAAATGGAGGATAGTAAGACTCTTTACAGGGTTTGCAACATTAGAGCATTCTAACATGACTTATAAATCAGTCAGATTTAAAAACAAAACAAAAACAAAAAGAACCAAAAGAAGGTGATTTCAGTACAAGTCAAGAGTGATTTTTTTTAGGAGGACGGACTATCCTTATTAGGAGAGGCCCCGGGGGGCGTCTGGGAGGCTGGCAATCTTCTATTTATTGACCTTGAGTGGTGATTATATGGTTATTTGCTTCTTAATAAATCACTGAGTTACATGTTAAAAAAAAAAAAATCAATCAGATTTTACTCCAAGCATTTGTGCTTGTGGGGAAGAGTACGGTGAAGAGTAGAAAAGGACCTAGTCATGTCATGTAGTAAGCTCTTTGCTCCGACGGAGTTAGACATGGCAGAAGAGCACCTGATTATAAATATCTAGGAAATCAATGGGGGTATGAATTGGAGTAAAAGTCTGTATTTGACTTAGATCTGGGATTCAACAGCAATGAAGATCATAGAGGAAGCAGTAAGAATGAAGGGATTTCCTCTGGTACAGCAGAGCAAATAAGCTCTATCAGACACAGGGCCCTCAGATTCCCAGCAAGAACCAACTCTTAAAATGACGTGTGTTGTACCCAGGCCACTTGCTGCCCATCATCCCTCCCCTGACGCGGGCCTCAAGGCTACACACCTGGTCCACAGAGGAAACTCATCAGCCTTTATTAAATTTTCAGGCTCCGTATTAAATTGCCACACATGCTCTTATATGAATGACCAGGGGAGATGTCTTCGTGGAGAGGGGATCTGCTCCACTCAGAACTCCCAGCAGTGCATGTTAAAGAAGATCTTCGAAGGTATGTGCGGACGTCATGAGGCAGTCTTTGCGGAAAGCATGTCAACCAACTTGAGTACTAGTGGGGAGCAGCAGGGGCCTGAGGAGAGATCAGGCTGTGGTTCCCAGAAACTTGGAGATTCGGGAAAATCTGAACCTTTCAAGAATTAAGAGTAGAATTCCAGCTGCTGATGGAGAGGTAGAGACCCTTCCCAGTAGGCCTCTATGGTGTCTTAGAAGGAGGTGGAAGACAGGCTGTCTCTTCTTATTAAAGAAATACGAATTGCCCCTTGAGTCACGGAAACAGGACTGGGTCTGTCTCGTTGATGGCTATGTATTCCCAGCTCTCAGCACGATGTCCAGTAGATGGGAGGCCTTTAGGAACTACTGAATACATGAACAGACAATTGTCTGCCAGTCTGTGCCCCAGGTTGCCAGACCTGAGTGTACTCTTACAGCTCTCTACCCTCCCACTCTCCTCACCCCCATGGTAAGGGACCTTGGTTACTTCCATCCCGTGAACCACACTGCCAGATTTCCCCTGTGGTTTGCCTGGTCCCTCACAAGAGTAAGTGGGCAAACTGATGGGGAAATGGGCCCAGAAGAGGCAGATGGAAAGGGAAGGGGAAGAAGAATATTGAAATTAGAGGTCTTGGTTGTGCCGGCATGGGGACACAGGGACCATGGGATGAAGGTTAAGGTCAGAGGATGAAGCCTGTGGCTCACTACAGCCTGTCCCTGCTTCTTTCAGGTGGAAAACTCCAATTCATGGTTCAGGGATGTGAGAACATGTGCCCCTCTATGAACCTCTTCTCCCATGGAACCAGGATGCAAATTATATGCTGTCGGAACCAGTCTTTCTGCAACAAGGTCTAGAGCCTGTGCCCTTGCTCCTCATTCTGACGGAGGCAGCAGAAACCCTCCACCAACCTCAATTTATAGTTTCTTTCCAGTCAACAACGAATCACATGTGCCTCTGCCTGAGTTTCAGATGTGATGCTTAAATGTCTTTCCTCCCCTATCCATGCAGTTACCCATACTCCCCTGATCCCCAAACCTGGCGCTCAACATGCTTTCCTTTTTCTATAAATTCTGCATGGTTAAAGAAAACGGACTCCAGATGGCCTACTTTTCCCATCAGCCAGTTGCAAGGTCAGCTTGAATGTCCTTCCACTCCACACATTAAAGTCGATGCTTTTTAAAACCATTCCATAGTCATTCCCAGGGCAGACACCACAAAGAAGAGTACAAAGTAGGCATTATCCTTTTACGAGCTTAAAACACTATTGTGGGCCCTTCTCTCTCTGACTCTCCCACCTTTCCATCCCTGTAGAAACACCACCCCCTTCTACTCAACATGGTGTCCAAAACTCACCCTTTCCTTGGCTCTTGAGAGTTTTTAGTCATCAAGAGTCTATCTACTCTTAATATAATTATAATAAAATGATTCTTATTTATTTGCTACGTAGCAGGTCATAATGCTTAAATCTTTTCCACATACACAATGTTATTCGATCATCTCAGCATAGAGGGGCAGGTGGAAATACTGTAATAGTCCTTCTCGTCTTGTACTAGTGTTACATTTTTCAAAGTGTTTTTGCCTCTGTTGCTGGCTTTGAAGTTAGAGAAAGGGGACTATGAGCCAAGGAGTGTGGGTAACCCATAGAAGCTGGAAAAGGCAAGGAAATACCTCCAGAAGAGACCTCAGGCTGGCCAAAACTCTTATCTCAACCCATTGAGACATGTCAGACTTCTGCTTTACAGAAGTGTAAGATAATAATTTTGCGTTGTTTTAAGTCACTCAATTTGTGGCGATTTGTTACAGCAGCAATAAACAACAACTGCAAACAACTAGGCAGAAAATTAGTGAAGATAGAGAACTCGACACACAAAAACGAAAAATCTAATTGACATTTCTGTAACACCCTACCCAACAACAGTTTATACCTTCAAGTGCTTACGGAAAATATAAGACAGACCACATCATGGGCCTTAAAACAGACTTCAACAATAAAAGAATTGAAAAGGAAGCTTGGGAAAAAATTTTTATGTATAATGCTAGAACCCTATTAGGGAACATGGTGGATAATAACTCTATTAAGGACTACTAATTATATTAATTCAGATGGAAGCTGATGTGGTTGGGAAAAAAATGGCCCCCTCTAACAGCTTCTGGAACACAAATTTATTTGTGAAACACTGTCCTCCTGGCCTCTGGACATTTTTTTATGGTAATTGTAATTAACACCATTGTGTTTTTACAGCCTTGGCTCTGATTAAGTCTTAGTTACAGCTCCCAACTGCACAACTAGCAGGAATAAGATTAATAATGATGACTCTTGAGTGCTTCCAATGGGAAGTAGATGGGCCATATTAAAATAATAACAATAGTAACACCACCACCACCACCAGTAAATGGGAACCCATCTCATGGTCCGATTAGGAAAACCAAAGAGGTGTACGGTTGTGTCCTCAAATTGTAAGTGTATGCTAGTTTCAAAATACAGCAGTGAGACATGACACTCTAATCACGTTAGCCTGTAGGTCAGAAACGATCCAGTGTTTATTTTCTTAGTGAAGGCCTTCTAAGACCTGACTGCCTCCCATTTACCCGCCTTTCCCTTTTGAGAAAAATTGAGCCTTGACTTAGACCACTGTTACGGTCTTGCCCCATCCCCAATGGTTCACCATTTCAGCAAGACAAATGCCAACACTAAAGCCTGCTAGCACCGTGGGACCACATTATCCAGTGAAGAGGATGGTCATCACTGCATCCTTTGATTGATTTATGACCAGAAGGGGAAACTGTGGATGAGAAAGGGGCCACACACTAAACCCGGCAAGCTCAGGGGAGGCCCGCATGGCAGGCCTTACAAACTCAGAGACCGAAAGTAACCAAATAGGATGGTCTGAACATGAAAATTCCTAACTATTAATAAAAATGGTCATGATGGTAGTCATGTCCTAGGCCTGTAGCTTCCTTGACAATTTTTACCTTAAGTGAGCCTATTGGTTTTTTGTTTTTGCATCTAACAGATCTTTATTAAAAAAACAACAAAAAAAGCAATCTCCTTTTCCAGACCCCTCAGGGCAAAACCACGTTATCCGAGCAGACCACGAGACCACAGGAACCCCTCACTGTTGTCTTGCATGCAGGCACCGCATACTGTCTCTGTGTGCTGTAAATGTTAATTATTAACTATCCTGTACCCACCATTGTAAAAGAAATATGTGTCTCTTCATTTTACTTTTTATCCAGTCCCAGAGATTTCCCTTTGCTTTCTCCCGCCCCCTTACCCTACCACCAATGGATTTCATGTGACCCTCCTTACATCTATCTCCTCCTTTTACTCTAATGTATAAAATAAGCTGCAAAACTGCCATTCTCCAAAGCATTTTCTAAATCCATTGAGATTTTGCTTCCCAGCAATTGTCATCAATTTGGCTCAAATAAACTCATAAAAATCCTCCAAAAAATATAAATAAAAGAACTGAATTCATGTAGATTGTGGTCATAAAACACCATGGAATTAAACTAGAAATCAGTAACAGAAAGATAATAGGAAAATATCCAAATACATGAAAACTAAAGAACATTATTTCTAAATAATCCATAGGTCAAAGAAGTATCAAGGGAAATAAAAAACACATTGAAATGAAAAGGAAATAGAACGTATCAAAATTTGTGGGAAACAACTAATGCAGTGCCAATGGAGAAATTTATAGCAGTAAATGCACAATTAAGAAAATTTTGAGCTTACAAAAAGGCTCAAATTAAGTTTCCATCCTCAAGAATCTAGAAAAAAGAAAAGCAAAATAACCCCAAAGTAAGCAGAAGTAGGTAATAAAGATAAAAGGAATAAATAAAACCGAAAACAGAAAAATAGAGAAAAATCAATAAAACAAAGAGCTGATTCTTTGAAGATCAATTAAAACTGACAAACCTCTAGCAAGACTGACAAAGAAGATACAAATTATTAGTATCTAAATGAAATGGGATCATCACCAGAGACCATGAAGACATAAAAAAGATACCAAGGGGACAAAACACAAAACTCTATACACAAATTTGACAACTTAAATAAACCAATTCCTTGAAAAACACCAACTACCACAACTTGCTCATTATAAAATGGATAATTTAAGTAGCTTTGTATTCAGGATATTGAGTTTATAATCTAAAAACTCCTCCAGAAGAAATCTCCAGGTCAGGAAGGTTTCACTGGAAGTCTACCAAATGTTTAAAGAAAAATTAACACCAATTCTACAAAATCTCTTCCAGAAAACAGAAGTAGAGGGAACACTTTCCAATTCATTTTAAGAAATGAATTTGGCCTTTGAGCCACTCTCCTGCTCGGCCCGCTCCCACCTCTTGGTGGGGTATACTTTCTATTTCTAATAAGCTATCTCTTCGTTTCTTCTTTTTCAATAAACTGCCTCTTGGTTTCACCTCTACACTTTGCTGTGTGTCTTGTTCAGTTCTTTGCTCAAGACACCAAGAACCTGGACACTGCACCAAGGACGGCCCATTCTCCGGTAACAAAGGGACAGGCTTGCTAGGTCCCTAGCTACAGCCTGACCAAAGAGGTGTGGGCTGTCTTGGAACCCTTGTGGGGAGAGCAGTCCAAGTGAGCTGCTGAGAATGCCTACCCCGACCCCATTCAAGGGCAAATAAAAACTGGGAAGAAGGATCAAGAGGTATACAAAAGGAAAAAAAAGAAAGAAGAAATAATGTTACTCTGATGCCAAAACCAGACAAAGTACAAAAAGAAAAAAAAACTACAGTCCACTCTCTCTCTCAAACAAAATATTATCAAATACAATTCTGTAACATGTAAATAGGATTATACACCATGATCATGGGGTTTATTCTGTGGGTGCAAAGCTGGCTCAACATTTAAAAATCAATGTACTGCATGAGAATTTAGAGCGGGGGCTAGGGGGATATGTGATTCACATTTTAGAAGGATCGTTCTGACGGCTTTCCTGAACTGTTGAAGGATAGTAACATGAAAAGATAAGAATGTCTTCAACTAGAATGATACTAGTAGGGGTGTGAAGTGGGATATATTTTGGATATTATTTGTTGAACTGAATAGTATTTGCTGAAATTAATATTAATTTCATATTAATACAATATGAAAAATCACATTGAGGATGATATCTAGGGCTTTGACTTAAGAAACTGAAAAGCTATATATCATTTACTGAGATGGGGGAAACAAGGAAGGAGCAGGTGGAGGACAGAGATGAAAACTATTTCCAACAATAAGATGACTATTAGTCAAGTGGAAATGTTAAGTGTCTGCAGCTATAAAAGTCTGGAACTCAGGGCAGAGGTCAAAGCCAGAGATAACTTTGTTTCTGAGAGTTACTAATGGCTGGCTGACAACTCTCAAGAATAAAATTTCTTCCTATTTGAGAATTTACTGCCTAAATTCTTAGGAGTCCCCTGTCAGTTCAAATTTATTCCTCCTATGGGTATAGTGCAGTAGCACAATTTACCAATACATGTACACTAATCTATGTTGTTAAACTCTAACCACAAAATTTCATGTCCTTAAAGATTCAAACTAAGATAGCTGATTTTTATAAATTACCAAGAAAAGAAATACAGGGCCCCAACCTAATACACGCAAAAGTTAATGTAAATTTTATTAGAAGAGCAAAGTCTTAATAAATCTAAAAGAAAACAGAACCAGGAATCAGATAGATTTTTATTATTACTTCTTTATTTGTCCCTTCTCTTTTATTTCTTACTACCTAGCAGCTTAGTCATCAATAAGTTCAGAGTTAGCTATTCATTTTCAAAAGAGAATTTATTTCTAGGCTAAAAAATTAAAATATGGTTGTGAAAGTGAATACAGAAAAATATGTAAATGTGCAACAGTAATTGTGAGTAAAGGTAGGTAAGCATTAGAGTTTATGATCAACTTCTGCTTTCCAACCAGCCAGTATTTCATATTTATATTTTATTAATTACACTGGAAAGAATATACCAACTTGCAATTTTAATTAATAATTATAGTTCAAAAATAGGTTTATATATCTGGTCAGACCCTTTTCAAAATATGAATACAAAAGTCTTGGGGATATATTTTTTGAAGTTTGTTTCACTTCAGAGACTGTCCAAAAGTCACAAGGATTGTTTTTATTAACTGATCCACTTAATTAAATCTGTATGGAAACAATGCAATTTTTGGATAAAACCAAATGTTTTGGTAAAAATGGGACAAGAGTGTCACCTTTCTTGATGTTGGTATAAAAGCTGGTAAACTCATACATCCCCAAAGCTTGGTTTCTACCAGGTGGGTCTCAAATTTAGACACTAAACACAGATGAAGAAAAATAGCTAACGAATTCTATCCATTCCTTCCCCAAAGTTTTATTTACAATTAAAATATAGGTATTATTTATATGCAGAACATACAAAAAACTGGAAGATGTCTGACTAGAGGGAAGACAACTCTTCAGGGACTACTGTTTGCAGTGTGCAGAGTAGGATCATCTTCTCTAGGAAGAATAATGTCAACATAGCAGCACTGTATTCACATGAATCACAGAGCCCACGAACCCATCATGTGGCAGGAAGCCAAACCTTCTGGCTGCTCACAACATCACTCAGCTTCCCTTTAATCTTCAGGAAGTGTCTCTTGAATTCCAATCCGTCACCCTGTAATATTAGGAGTAATATCCAAAAACATTGTCAGAGAAAAAAAAAAAGACAAAAAGACTATGCCATAAAAGCAACTCTCTCTAGCGGCAAGTAGAGGTGAATGTACACAGATACGTCCAGCTACGATTCCCTTCAGGTCCTCTCATGGAAGACCAATTACCTTGAGAGAAGACATGGCTACATAAATAATTATGACTTGATTTTGAGCCCATCACTATTCCCACTGCACTGGGCTCAAAGGGCAGATACAATGGCATCCTGTCTGTTTTTAGTGTTGGTATTTCTGGACTTAAGTCACTGCTTTCCATAGGCACTGAAGGTCTGTGAACTAAAAATAAGTTGCACAACTACACAAGAAGTATTGTGAAAATACTGTGGAAACAAAGCCCATGTTTCAGGTATCAGGAAGATTTTACTACACTAGGATCTTCATAATTTAATTCCATACTAAGCATCTGGACAATATTGCAGCAAATCTCTAATATAAAGAATGTGACCACCTCCAACCTCCTTTAGAACTACATACAATCTCTCAGGAAATAGAGAAGATGCTATTTTCATCTTATATATCAAGGGCTTTAAAACTATGATCTCAGAGCCAATAATTCCTAAGGAAAAAATAAAAAATATGAACAAAACTCTATGTATATAAATATTAATCGCAAAATTATTTGTAACAAATAAAGGTTCATTAATTATAATATGCAAACATTTTTGATATACAATTTTTATAAAAGATATATATGAATTCAGTAAGAAAAAGTTTAGAATGCTTAAAAATTATTAGGAGAAATTAAGGGTAAAAACATTTCAGGATTATTATTTCCTTATTTGTTACTTACATTTTCTATAAAAACCAGTAACTTATTTAAGAAAAATGTCTTTTGAAAAAACTAGGAAAAGAGAGGCTAACTGGTTTTTAATAAAAATAATCACAAAGAACTAAAAAAAAAAAAAAAAAAAAAAAAAAAAAAAAAAAAAAAAAAAAAAAAAAAAAAAAAAAAAAAAAAAAAAAAAAAAAAAAAAAAAAAAAAAAAAAAAAAAAAAAAAAAAAAAAAAAAAAAAAAAAAAAAAAAAAAAAAAAAACTGTTTTAGAAAAACTGATGACAAGAACAAATGTTCATAATATTAAAAGAAAAAAGCAAGTTATTTATATATTCATAAATTCCATGTATATACCAATACAATGCCATTTAAAAATTTCCATGTAAAAGTATCTCCATAGCATACAAGGGCTGTCTGGAAAGTATCCAGCCATGTAATATGAAAAAAAGGCTGGATTTTTTCTGGACAGCCTTTGCATACTATTAGAAGTAGTAAGACTACTATAATGAAATATGTCAAAAATAAATCTGTGTTCTCTCTGGAATGGTAAGACTAAACTCGATTCTTATTTTCTTCTTTATATTTTTTGTATTTTTAAAGTTTCTACAATGAATATGTAATACTTCTTTAATAGCAAAACAAAGTTTTTTAAAAAATGTGCTGTTCTATATACCTTAGAAAGTCGGAAGTCAACCAATATCTTCTCATCCATTTCTACCAAATTCACTTTGAAAATCAGTTTATTATTTCTTCTATCAGTTGTTGATACAGTAACCTAAGACAGACAATAAAAAAATGTTAAGCCAGATGTGTGGGTAGAGGATAGTACATCTTCATGATCTTGGAATAGGCAACAGTTTTAAAAATTCGGCTTCAAGAACACAAAGAACAAAAATAAATAAATAAATAAATAATTTTGTGGGTCAAAGGACACTAACAAAAAACTGAAAATGGGAGAATTTTCTTTCACATATGGGAGGACATATTAACAATCAGATATCTGACAAAGGTCTAGTGTCAAAAATAGCCATAAAGAATCCTTCCTACTACTTAACAGTAAAAAGAAAATCCCAGTTAAAATATGATCAAAAGATTTAAACAGACATTGTTCTCTAAAGAAGATATATAAGTGACCAATTAAGTATATGAGAAAATGGTCCACATCATTAGTCACGAGGGAAATGCAAATCAAAAGCACAATGAGGTAACACTTAACACACAAGGAAAGCTATAATAAAAAAAAACAGACAATAACAATTGTTGGCAAAGATGTGGAGAAACCGAAACCCTCACACACTGCTGGTGGGAGGTAAAATGGTACCTAAAGAGGCTTTGGAAAACCACTTGGCAGTTCCCTGAGAAGTTAAATACAGTCACCCTACGCCCTAGCAATTCTATTTGTAGCTATAAATTGAAAACCTAAGAAATGGAAAACATTGCTATGGGCTCAACTGTGTCCCCTCAAAATGTGTCTTATCGCCCAGTACCTCAGAATGTGACTCAATCTGGAAATAGGCCTTTAAAGAGGCAATTAAGTTAAAATGAGACCATCAGGTGGACCATAATGCAATCTGACTGGTGTCTTTGGAAGAAAAGAAAATCAGGACTCAGAGAGATAGATACCAGGAATGAATGCACAAGATAAAAGGCCACACGTGGAGGGAGCAATAGTGGTGGCCCCCTACAGCCAAGGAGAGAGACCTTAGAGGGACCCAACCCTGCTGGCATCCTGATCTTGGACTTCAGTTTCTAGAAGCAGGAGAAAATAAATTTCTGTTGTTTAAGCCACCCAGTCTGTGGGATTTGGGTATAATAGCCCTTGCAAACTAATACCCATATGTCCACACAAAAACCTGTACAAATAGTCATTGCAGCATTATTCAAAACAGCCAAACAGTAGAAATACTCAAATGCCCATCAGCAGATAAATACATAAACAAAATGTAGTCTATCCACACAGTAGAAGAGGATAAATGGATAAAACAAAAAGGATAAATGCTACAACATGGATTAACCTTGAAAATATCATGCTAAGAAAAAGAAGACAGACACGAAGGGCCACGTAAGCATATGAGGACAATTAATTCCTTGAACTCATCCTAGAACCGAGTTTTATGGACAGTGCTGCCAAAGCAAGCACATGGTGGCAAGTTCACGAACTTAATCGTCAGATTTTGAGTACGATGACAGCTCTGATGGCCATTCTAAAAAAAAGAGTTTCAAAATTACTTTGACGGGTGGACTAGGCGCTGGTACATAGCTTCGCAAGGGCAGTACTTCAAAGGTGACTGTAGGGATATTCAGCAATGAGGTATGTAGCACTTTTCTAGGATGAGTTCACAAAATTAATTGTCCAACCTCATATGATTCCATTTATATGAAATATCGAGAACAGGTAGTCCATAGAGACAAAAAGAAAATCAGGTAGAAATTAAATCCACCCTACAAAAAGTGAATTTTCTTATACAAGTGAGAGGAAAATCAGGCTGGCCTCAGATTTCTACACAGTAATATTTCCCCTAACTTTTCATTTTTAAAGCTTACAAATCTACAGAAACAATGGAAAGAATCATACAATAAATAACCCTATACCCTTCACTGGCCTAACGATCTACATAAGTATATGTTTAGTTGTTGGTTTTTTATGTGGTTGTTTACTTTCTTTTTTTTTAAGTTTTTAAACTAAGTTATACACAGCATAGGCTTCATTTCAACAAGCTTCTCCTATGAACAAAGACATTCTCCTACAAACCAGTTATGATCATACCTCCAAAATCTGACAGATACAAAAACATTACCTAATCTAAAACCCATATTCAAATTGCCCCAATTGTTATAAACATGCTTTAGTTTTTTTTCCCTATAAATCCATGATCTAGTGAAAGATCATGTATCACATTCTTTTACAGGCTTCTTTAGTCTCCTTTAATACCAGAAAATATTTCCCTGTATTTGTTTTTCATGATATTAAGATTTTTGGAAAATCTAAAGACATTACAATGTCAATGTTATAAATATGTTAAAATAATGTAAGTAAAAATTGGTAGGTAGGAGCAGAGGAGATGAAGGAAGTGTGGAATCGTTCTTTTTTCATAGAAGAGTTAATTGCTATTGTTACAATTCAAGTATACTAGGGCTGTCCGGAAAATATCCAGCCATGTAATTTGAAAAACAGAGGCATTTATAGCTGGATTTTTTTCTGGACCGCCCTCAATATAATTTTAAGTGAAAATATGACTTGAGTCTTAATTTTTAAAACTTAGAGAAGTCTTTTAAGAAATATTATTTCTTAAAGAACATCCTACTTACTTCAATTTCAATTGTTTCTTTTTCAAACTAAACTAATTATATTTTTAAAATACTCTGTTAATGATAGTTTTTAACTCAAATATTTAAATTTTTCTTCAGGAAAAGATACAATGAAAATCAATGAAATATACCTGATTCATACAACTCTTCTTCCATTGATAGCCTAATTTCTCACAAGTCTCTTTCAGGCATTGATAAGATTTGTCTGCATCCAATTTGGTAAAAAATCGTGTCATTCTTTTGACCAAGCGCTGCCAGGGGTTCTACATGTCAAATAAAGGAAAGCAGAATAAATCTGATGTCACCAAGAGCAGTCATCACATCATGGCTATTTAGTCTGAAAATTCTTTTCTGACTTAAAATTCTTATCCATGAGGTCTCCCCTAATTCTCTCTTCCTTGCCCATAAAAATCTGTATAAGTTGAAGTATTAATATTGTTAAGATTTATACATTAAGAAAAATTCAAGATAATAAGAAATAAAGGACTTCCTTTGTTTTTGCAAAATTAAATTCTCTTACCTGTGAGGATCCTGGGGTGCCAAGTAACTGACTATTCAGAAGCATATGATCTGGACAGGTGGGCTGAGAAAAGCTGATCCCTTGTACCAGTTTATCAATGTACGAAGGGCTGGTGTCCCATACGGACAGACCTGTCCGTGGTTCTGGCTGGGAACTGGAATACTTCACACTTTCTTCACTGAGGCATTAAGATACAGGGAAAAATGTATCTTCAAATAAAATCTGTCAGGCCTTTCTTAGATCACATTATCATTCTCACACCAATGAAAATGACATTAACAAAATACACACACACACACACACACACACACACACACACACACACACGTATTTTCCATGGGGAATATTACATTCAACAACTACTTGGTCTGTATTGATTTTCTTACCTGGAAGCACTGTTTACTGGAGAGAAATCCAAATTGGACTGAATGTGCTTAGAGAATCCACTAGGAGACTCTGATACACTACCTGAAGTGACTCGGGGCCTCTTTGCCCCTAAAAAAAAACAAAAATAAACAACAACAACAAAAAAACAAACAACAAAAAAGCAAGCCATTAGTACAAGTGCTTTCAAGTCTTTTATGCAGATATTTTCTAATTAACCTAAATTCATTTATTTAACACAAAATACTTTACTACAAGTAGTGGCTATTTCTACATGATTTTATTAGAAGTGTGGTCATTATGGACTTACTAGGACTCACTCGTGAAATTACATAAATCCTGACCTGTAAGGATGTTCCAAGTGTGGAGTATAAGGCCGTAATTTTAATGGTATCATGCATAGTAACAGAACAGCGTTCTATGAAGACAGAGAGATCTAGCTAAAGGATTGAAACTTTTTAAAATAAAAATTTATGATAATGGCAATGGACATTATGAATCTGCTCTATCCAACAATACTCCTTGCTTCCCTGGAAAAGCTTTACCAAGGATAATCATTACATGGAAAACGATGCCACTATAATAAATTCATGGTGAATCCCTCAGCTGGATCCTCAACACTGATAGTCAGTTCTGTTTCCTCTCCCTTTCTCCATGTGGTTGTTTCAAAATTTCTACACTTCCGTCAAATTCCCAAACCACCTTCCAGCACCTCATTTCTTAGCATATAATAACAATCTCCCATTTTGCAAAGAAAACAGTTATTAGAAACTCCCTCAAGTTGTACTACCAAAATCTGCCAATTTATTTGCATTCCTATCCCTCCTCTCCTCCCATCAAATGTTCTCCCCTCTACTTGTACTTAAACCCATACTCTCGGATCTCCTCAGGGATTTAGATGCTCTTTTATTCTCCGTCTTAGACTTTCAGTCTCCTTTCAACTGGATCCGTTCCCAAACCATTTAAACATGCTTAAGGCTAGCCAACTTTTTTATTTGTTAATCCATTCATTCAAATGTTTTATTAAGCTTACTGTGCATCATGAAGTAAGATGGGAGAAAAAGCATGCTGATATGCTGATGCGAAAGATCCAATAGAGAAGGAAAAATTAATGATGCAGGAGAAAAAAGAAAAGAATTGCTAGATAATGTCCCTGAGTAAGCAAAGGAGAACTGGCTCTAGTGCATAAGAGAAGAATTAGCTTATATCTGGAGCAGACAGTTTATCCATAGCAACAGGGAAGAAAGTATATGAGCAAAGAGAGTTAGGTGGGTGGAGATGGTGGTGAGAGTTTGTGGAACTTGCCTTGTGATTGCTTCTATTTCCCAGTGAAATAGGAAGTACTGTCGCCAATGGAGTGAGGATGGGGAATAGGTATGAGAAGTTGAAGAGAAAAGAAAAGGTATAAAAATGTGACTTAGGAGAGTGGGATTGTGAAAGAAGTGAGGAAATGCAGTATAACTGCTTAGCAGAATTGAAACTAGTGATCCAGGATTTAAAGTAAACACTGTTTTAGATTCTTCTCCAGCTACAATGAGCTGTGCAGGTAGTGAGTGTAGAGTAGGGAGAAAACTGGATTAAACTGGGGTTAGGTTCTGCCAAGTATGACGAAGTGACAATGGGCAAGGAAGTTGAAGATGAATGTAAAGACATATTATAGTGACTGACCGTGGAATTTAATATAGTGAGGGTGGAACTCAGGACTTAGGGAAGGTGCAGATGAGAGATAGTGAAAAGATAGTAAAATTAAGGGATTGCAAGTCCAGGGAAAGTCAAAGGATTGTTGGTGTCAGGGTACTAGAGGGAGGAAGCCAGAAAAAAAACACACTGGTAGTCAGAGCAGGATGTTTTAAGACAAGGTCACTAGAAAATGTGGATATTTAAATCACCCAGAACCATGATAAAAATTACATGGAGCTGTGTTGGAGAGAGTGACAAGGTCACAGGAATTTTCCTTTCATTTTAGAAGTTGAGTATAACAAGGAGGGAATTCTGGGTGGTACAGTCTGATAACTGAAATTTGAAATGAAAGGGAGAGGAATGTGGGAAGAAGGGAGAAAGTGACAAAAGAACAAAGAGGATACCCATCCCACTCTCAGACCCAAGGGTACAAGAGTGTGGAAAAGAAAACATCCTCCATTTGAGAGGAAGCAGTAGTCCTCAGGGGAGAGTTAAAAATTCCTCATTTGTTCCCAGCTATTGTCTTCTCTCAGCCAAACTTCTTGAAGGAGCTGTCCATACTCTACTTCTTTACCTCTTAGATACAATCACTGTTCATACACTACAACTTACTCCTAACTCTCCACCAGAACTGTTCCCTCCAAGGTCATGAATAACTGCCCTACCGTGAAGTTCACTGGATAAATTTTTAGGCTTTGTTATTAATTTGCTTAACAGGATTTGCCTCTGTCATTCATGTTCTTCTCTTAGTCTCAATTACTCCACATTCTCCTGATGTCCCTCTTGTCTCTCTGGCGACTTTTCTGTCTCCCTGGCTTCCACCCACCACTTGAATGTTGGCATTCCTTAGAATTTCATACACTCAATTTCATCTACCAGTTTAAATTACCCTCCATTTGAAGAAAACACCTAAATTGGTATCTCAAGCCTAGTCCTAAATTACATACACACAAACATACAAACACACACACCTCACCCCTTATAAGTTTTACTTGACTTTGTAAATTCAACATGTCCAAAATCAAATAAAATTACCCCCCAAATCTGTCCTCAGCTACATACATCCCAGTAAATAAATGATCACCATTTATGTAGTTGTTCAAACCAGAAAGGAATCATTCCTGATTCCTCAACCTCCCTGCTTTCTACATATAAATAAACAACTACCAGTTCTATCAATTCCAGTCTTAAATTTCTTTGGAATCTATCTTTTCTTCCCAATTCTATTGTCACTAACCTAGTCCAGGCTCCCATCTTCTCACATCTAGGATTGAAAACATCAAACACAATGGAAAAAAGTAGTCAGAAAGATCTTTTAAAGCCCAAGGTCCTTATCGTGGCTTACAAGGTCCTCCTCCTCAACTTGGTCACTATCCACCTCTCTGTTCTTATTTCAAACCTCTCTCCCTTCCCCCATTCTCTGTTCACTCATTTACTCAGCAAACATTTACTGAGTGCCTACAATATATCACATGTTGTGCTAACCCTCCTTGTGATATAATGGTCAACAAGCCAGACACGGTCCATGTCATACCGGCCTTCTTTAAAGTTTCTCAAATGCACCACTTTCTACACTCTAAGACATTCCAAAGGCTGCTTTCTGTGTTCAGAATGTGCCACTCATCTTGGTAGTATTCATCTGGCTAACTCCCCTTTAACCTGCAAATCTTAAATTTACATGGTTTCTTCAGAGGAAGATAACTTTTCTCTGTCATTTAACACTTTGTCAAACACTTAGCTATAGTACCCTAACTTTGGACTTTGTAATTATTAATAAACTTAAAATTATTTTTTATATTTGTTTTTCCTACTAGACATTATAATCTCCATGAGAGCAGAGACCACAGCTATCTTGTGTTTCTGACTTGTGATACTGACTTTGCAAGTACTTTTTCTTTCACAGGAAAAAATAGTCTTATTTTAAGGATATTACCTTTCTTGAGTGGTTTATTGTACCACCTATCTTTTTTGATGTCTGGGATGGTAATCCTTACTGATGGATTCTCAACTAGAATTTTATGCAGCAGAGCTGAAAACAAAACATTATGACATTTACAAAAGAATCATGCAGATTAGAAAAGTCTATAGCTTGTGGTATACAACACATTCTTTCTTGGTCTCCTTATGTCCAAATATTATTTCTGGGGAAGACAAAGAATAAAATTACGAAATTACTACTTTAATATTATGCAATTTTTTTTGCTACTGTCCAGATCTTAGAATATCATTGGGGTTCCCTGGTAGTATAGTGGCTAGGTTTCGGCGCTCTCAACCCCACGGCCTGGGTTTGATTCCCAGCCAGGAAACCACAAAAAAAAAAAAAAAAAAAAAAATCTTCCTAGGTCTGATTCTCAGTTATTTGCAAATGGGTAGCATAAAAGCCAGATGGAAATGTTTCTCCCCAGGTGATAATATTAATAAAAAGATACAAAAACCTTCTTATCCATTTTTAATACCAAACTTCGTTATTTCAAAGTTACACAATTTTACAAGGAAAATTTACTTTCCAGCATCTAAAGTATCTTAAATATCTTGGTAAAAAATTCATACATCTCCTGTCACCAAAATCATTTTCCAATGGACAAAAGGTTTAAATATAAAAAAGGATACCATAAAAAGAGAAATGAAAATATAGGGATTTTTTTTCCAATGTTAGAGGTGGAAAAGACCTTTCCAAACATGGCAACACAGTCAGGAACCAAAAAGAACAAGATAATAGATTTAAATAAATAAAAATGTAAAACTTTTGTATGATAAAATAGCATAAACAAAATAAAAATACATGGCAAATCATGAGAAATATTTTAACAATTGCAAAGATTTGTGACATTAACGTTAAAAAAAGAACAAATAAATGTATAATGGACATAAAACCTCGCTAGCAGCAAATCAAAATAAAAACAAAAAAACAGTGAATATTTTTTATAGGCCTATTAGATCATCAAATTTTTTTAACTGTAAATTAATGAGATTGTGATTAAATGGTACAAACTTTCTGAAAAGCAATTTGGCAAAGTAAACCATTAAATTAAAAACTGCATACATCCTTAACTCTGCAAGTCCACTTCTGAGGTTTATTTTAATTACATAATTTAAAAGTATGTACAGAGATTAAGGTATAAGGATGATCATCATCTCTCTTTCATAACAGCGAAAAATTTTTAAAAATCTAAATCTCTAAAAAAGTGAAATGAATGAGTATAGGAAGGTATATCCATATAACAGTTACCCTTATAGCCTTTAAAAACAATGATGTAGACCTACAATTATAGTCCTGAAAAAAGTTCACAAAGCATTAACACAAAAAAACAGGTTACAAAATAGCATGTGTACTGTGATCTCAGTTTTGTAAAAACACATGTAGTTAAGGAGCATGGATTATTTACATGATCATTTAAGTTAAAAAGAAAAAAGAAATCAAATACTAGGCTTCATTATCCACGAAATCAGTATTTTTCAATCAAGATAATCCAGTTACCTAAAGGAGCAGAATCGATTTTTTTCCAAGGGTTGAGGTATGTTTTTTTTTCTTTCCAATCAGAATATTCCTGACAACAGTCACTGGGCTGGTCCCAAGGTAATTCTAAAAAAGAAATAAGTCCCAGTTTTATAAGTGTTCATAACATTATATAGTAAAGATTTTTAAGGGAAAATAATCAATACAAAGCCATTTCCTCCAAAGTAATTCAATATGGTTTTCAAGCTAAGAATATCAACTCACAAAAATTTTAGAGACAAAAATGAAATGAACCATTTCCTGTCCAACTCCTTCCAAAAGTAGTATTTACACAAATCTCAAAAGTGAGAGCTGTGGAGTTTCATTTACTAACTACAGATACTTCATTTATAAAAAACCTTTGGGATTAAAAGTTCCACCTTAGTTATAAATAACTTACTATTAAAATTCTATCATATAAATATGAATTCCCTTGGATTGTTTCATTTATTGTGGTATAACAAATCTGGCTTTCCATAGGACAGTTTCAACATGATTAAATATTACCTCTTACCTCCAGCCAACATGGCAGTAAGGACTATTCCACAGGACCAAACATCAACCGGTTCTGCGTGAAATTCTTTTCTCTTTAGCAATTCTGGAGCAACATAAGGTAAAGTACCACACATCTTGTTCAGTAAACGCTCCCGATTATTATGCCGAAACACTGTTGCCAAGCCAAAGTCAGAGATTTTGAGGTTATCTAAACCAAAGGGAAAAAAGAAGGCACTGGCTAAAAATATTTTGCAATTAGATATACTGAAAGGAATTAAGTTTTATTGGAAAATCACTGGTGCTATTTAAGGTTTGTAGAACTTCTCTACCTTAAAATGACCAAAAAAGGAATTTTTAGAAAGAATAAAAGACATCACCACCTAGCTAAAATTAATAAATCTATTGATCTCAGAGAAATATCAAAACATAAAACAGTGTGGACCAGGTTAAAGACAGACACTGAAGTCCAAAGGGTCTGCTCTCCTGGAAAAGGGCACTCCAGACAGCCTGAAAGCAGAGCCATGCCCTTCATCGGGCTGTGCAGAGGGCAGGAAGGAGACATCAGCTCAGCAATACTAGGCATAACTTACTCAGCAGCAAATAACCCTGTTGGCAGGAAGAAAATATGTAAAGACACACCAAAACTAATGATCCTTAAAACACTAGACTTACCAAAATGCCTAGGATTAAATAGAAAAGGAGAAGGACCTCTGTACAAAAACAAACCAGAAAGGTAAATTTCCACTCTAACTTCCCATCATCAACACATATAAATTGCAGACAGAACTTTCAACTTATACTTGGTGAATGTCTACTGTGCCTGACACTGTGCTAGCCAACGCAGGCAGATAAATTGCTGGAGAAGGCTAGCATCAGAAAACTGTTCTGAATATTATGAAAATATACTATAACATTTTAAGATCTTAGAGAAAGGAAATCTAACCTAGCCTTGGGAGTCAGGGAAGATTGCTTATTATCAAACATTTTAGAGGGCAATCTGGCAAAAGATGTCAAAATCTGAAATATTCACACACTCTTTGAACTAGTAATTTCTAGTTGCAGGACCACATCCACAGAAATACTCCCATAAATTCACAAAGAGAGGGATATTCATAGTGGTATTATTTATAAATAACTTAAATGTCCATCAATAAAGAAATGATGAAATCTTATAATATATGTACACAATGAAATTCTATAGGTAATTGTTAAAAAAAAAAGGTACATCTATATGTACAGACAAGGAATCAAGTGAAAAAAAGGACAAGTATCATCACAAATATTCATTATAATAAGACCCAATTTTTATATTGGGTCTGTGCACAAATTTATAGAATAGTCATCACTGTTCTATTTTTTTAAAGCTATAAACAACATAACTGTCCCAAAAGATGGGATTAATTCTTTACAAATCAATTACATCTACACGATATAATATGTAAGCCATTGATAATGTTTACCTGTATTTCACTTGGAAGGTAGCTACTGTAATTATCCTTTTAATATCTATTTGTGACACAATCTTGACAAACCACTGACATAAAGAGTTCCAAATTACTTTTAAGTAGTAACCACTGAATATACTAATGGATGACCATAGTATTCCTTGGATTTTGTTGTTTCATAATGTCTGCAATATAATACTCAGGTTAGATAACTGCATATAATAACTTCTAAATTGAGGAGTGTGATTACTCCTAAGAAAAAGAAAGGGAAATATATTTGTGAAGGATTACACAGGAGGATTTGACTATATTGGTAATGTTTTCTTTTTTAAAAGATTATTATTATTGAATAGAAACAAAATAATATATAAGATATGAAGAATACAATGAACATCTGTTCATCCAACACCCAATTTAAGAATATTCTGTTTCCTGTGAAATCCCCTCTAAAAACTTCCCTAAATATATTCTCTTTCTTACCATCTTAGAGATAACCACCATTCTAAGTTTTGTTATATTATGCCCTTTCTTTTGTGATTTTTTTTCATGTTTTTTACCTCCAAACAATATATTTGATTTTATATATTCTTGAACTTCACATAAATAGAAGCATCATACTTGTATGAATTCTTCTGCAACTTTTTTTTGCTCTGTATCACATTCCAGAAAATCATCCATGTCATTACTTGTAGCTATCAATCATTTCATAATTTATCCATTCTATTGTTGATAGACACTTTGGGTTGTTTCCAGTTTTTGCTATGATAAATAGCACTGCTATGAGTAGTGTGTGTATGTGTGAAGTTTAATTTTTTTAAGCTAGACAGGCGTTTATATCAATGTCCTTTATACTTATAACCCAAGGAGATTCTTTTACCATCCCCAATTTATAGATGAGGAAAGTGAGGCAGAGAGAAGTTAAGTATCTTACCCAAAGCCACACACCTACTATGAGGCAGCCTAGATTAAAGAGAGGTTCAAATGACTCTAAAGCTCAAATTCTCTTTTTTTTTGTAGTATGTGGGTAGTTCCCTGGCTGGGAATCGAACCCAGGCCGTAGCGTTGACAGCTCCAACGTCGAAGCCTTAAGCCACTAAACCACCAGGGAACTCCTAAAGCTCAAATTCTTAACAATATGCTATACTACCTCTCATATTTAGTGACATGGAATCCCTCTTTTCCAGATGATTTTATGTAGCTTGAAACCTATATTTAATCAAAAAAGGATTTAATTTGTAGATGAGGAAGGAGAGGAATTAACTGTAATACCATCAAGTTATTAGCATTCAAAAAGTAATGGAAACAGAAAAACAGAAGCAAACAAAATTCTCCCAGGTTGTGCTCATTTCTCCAGATTCATCAACAAGCCATTTCACAGTTCCTTTTTTCCAAACAATTTTCTGAATATCTACAATTTTCCTGTGTGCCTTATAAAACGTGCAGAAGGCTAAATAACAAGGGAGGATTTTCCGTAGCTAGGTTAGTAGATAAGTAATAAAAGGATACCTAAAAGATATTCACCAAAACGTTAACAGTGGTTTTAAGTGACATTATAAATGTACCACATTTCCGTCATCCTGATTCTCTAACACTTTCACAAATGATACTTCTGTTTTTGTCATCCATAAAAATATAAGTAAACTTCTTGAATCTTTATCCAAGTCATAGATTATAAAGATTATAAAGTACAAACAGGATAAGGCTAAAGCCCAGGCTATTCCAATAGAAACTTGCCTTTACTAATTCATTAAAGAGTGAAGACTACTGATCTAGTGACTCATCTAGTGAGCTACCCTCGCCTACAGCGCAGATTTCTCTGTCTCATCTACAACTGCATGATGAAGGACTTGTGAAATCTGACTATAAGTCTCCCAAATTTCCTAGAATTTTCAGATTTTTTGCCCTAAAATTTCAGTAATGCAAAAGCCTTGAAACAGTTTTGTATGGCTGTATTAAAATAATTCAGGTAGCAGTGACAAAATGCTAAACTTACCCCTTTCATCCAATAGGAGATTTTCTGGCTTAATATCCCTGTGAGTTATTCCAATACCATGCAGGTAAATCTAAGTAAGCGAAAGGAAGCATACCAGGATTTAGTAACCACGTACATCATTCACACTAATATTAAATAAAAGGAAAAGAAACAAATGTACCTACCACGCCTGCCATGAGTTGATGGAAGAATCTCTGAGCATCTTGTTCAGGCATGCCTATGTCTGGCTCTATAAGAATTAATTAGGAAAGTTAGTTTGCCAGGTAAATATCATCAGGCATCAACCACATCATCTCCTAATTCTAAGGTTAACCATCTGTGATTGTACAAACAGAATCTTACGCTGACAATTAAGACTCTGGAGTCCATTTACACATAAAGTACTTGAAAGCCCCTGCATATCGTATACTAACCATGACTTACTTAGCATCTTTCTAATTCCCCCTCTAATTTCTTCAAAATGCTATGCCAATTATTTTTTCCATGTCTGCAATGTAACTGCCAAAGTGGAAGCCTGGGCAAATCTAAGTTAAGTACACTAAATAACAGACTTAAACTTCATATAACCTCTCATCCTACAAAGTCATGAATGCCTGTGAAGTTCCTTCAGGAAAGTTTTATTAAGAAATGTTCTATTGTCAGTTATCTTTTTATGCCTTGATCTCCTTTGTTAAATATTGTGTTCTTTTACATTCAACTCTCTCCTGAGATACATACCGGAGATCAAGGCATAAAAAGTACAAAAGCTGTTAGTACAATAGCTTAAATAAAAATTTAAATCCACAAAACATACTTCTCAATGTTCTGTAACATCAACCCTTTGAATCTATATAGAACATTTAAGTAGCAGAAATAGAATGTAGTGTATATAAAGCAATACTAGAAAATTCTAAATTATCTCACTTAAAGAGAAAATAACATGCTATTATTTTGAATCTGTAAATGTATGCAATGATTTCATGTAACTAGAATGTCTACCAAAAAAAATTGTATAGGCAAACAATGCATCACACTTATGATATTTCAACATGAGATTAGTTTATCATTCTTAAATTCTACAAAACAGCAATACCAACCAAAATCAATTATACAACTTGGGAAAAACCTTTAATTTGATGCCTCTACATATGCTTTCATGTGTTAATATAAATTGCAAAATCAAAATATTTTACTACAACTCCTGTGGCATAAGCAATTCTGAATAAACAATGATCAAACAGCAGACTCAAGATTAAAAAACAAACATAGAAACTTATTTAACAGAATCATTTCTTAAATCTTTTCCGTACCTATTCGATCAAAAAGTTCTCCCCCACTACAATACTCCAGAAATAGATACTGGATATTGCCTTCTCTCCTGTGACCATAGAATTTCACTACATTCTCATGGTTTAACATTTTATTGATACAGATCTCTTTCTTAATGTTTTCTGGACAGTCTATGGCACGCTTCATGTCTACAATCTTCACTGCAACTGCTTCTTCAGTTCTTCTATTCACAGCAAGTTGAACTCTAACAAGGAAAAGGAAAAGTTACAACATTCTAGACATTTGAATTCTATTTCTTTTCTAAGTTGAAAAGATTAAACATGACTCATCCAAAACTATTTTACCTTTCTTACTCTCTCCACCAGGAAGAAACCATGGGAATAGTTTCTGCCACGTCCTCAATATATACTACTCCTTTCTGAAATGTTAAGTGCAATAGCTAATGCTCCAAAGAAGTCATTATGCTGTACAACCAAAAGTCATTTCTTAAGTACTTAAGAAAATAAATTAAAATAGGGCAATTCAAGGCCACATCACATATACATATGCTGTATTCATTTATTTTGAATAATGTTATCGAACATTTATTAATCCGATACTATACATGCCCTGATAACTGTTCTAACCACCTGGTGTAAGTACTATTATTGCAGAACAGAGGCACAGAACGGATGAAGATGCTTGCCTAAGAACAAAACAATGACCAATATGAGGGAGACGTGATTGGACACCAGGCAGTCTGATGCCAGAGTCTGTTCATTTGCTCATTTAATCACTGTGCCCAAACCTCCAAAAAGGAACAAGCGGGGGGAGAAACTTACTTCGGCAGTCCCTTTCAGCTCTTTACCAAGAAAACGTAAAAGAAGAAGAAATCCCTACAAAAGACTGGATAGCTTCAGTTTCCAGAAAGTCTTGGCTTTCCAAACAGAGATCTGTTTTCTGAGGCCCCACCGTATTGTCATACACAACTCCAAAACAGCGAGTATGTTACTCAAGCGAGAGAGAAAAAGCACGTGTGAAAGCAGGGTGACAAGACTACGACTCACTCTCCGTAGGCGCCTTCTCCCAGGGTTTGCACCAAGTCCCAGTCTTCCACGAAGGGCACTGCCATGGCTCTGCTGTGCACCGCGGCTGCGAGGGGCGGGGTCCAGGGAAGACGTGGGGGTGAGAACGCGCTCCGCGCACGGTGCGGCCCCGAGCTCTGCGCTTCGCCGCGAGTCCTCAACACAAGTTAACAGTTCCCGTTTCCCTGACACCTCATCACCCACATTTTATACAAGTCGAAACCATACGCAAGGATTCTAAGTTCTGGCGTTTTGTTCTGTAAATAGCCATCGCCATGCCTGCGCACACGGAAGGCTGAAACTGCCTCCCTCGGCCCCGGAGGGAACATAACGGTTGTGACGAGGAGACGGGAAGCAGTGCCTCATTGTGGATGTGGGGAAGGGGTGAGAGGTGAGGCTCTGGGTCAGAGGGTAAAGGGGAATGATAACTGCGACCCCCGCAACCCCTCCTCCTCACCCCCACCGTGTCCCCGAGGCCGGGAGGAGCCCGGGGCGGAGCCAAACTGCACCGAGAGGCGGAAGGAAAGGCCGGCGGCACGCTCATCAGCAGAGGAGTGGTCTCTGCAGTCCCTCCACCACGGGGACCACGGCACACCCTCCTCGGCCCTGCAGAGCCGCTCCTCCGCGGGAGTCTCTCCGAACCGCTAGCCCGTCGCCGTGCCTCTCCTAGCTAATGCGGACCCCGATCTACTTTCCAGACTCCGTCCCACCCTACCCGCCGCCCTCCTCACCAGGCCGTCCTCTGCCCGCCACCACAGGAGTCCAAATGCAGCGTTTTTCCCGCCAAAACTGGCCGGCGTCAGGCTGTCGTAAGTGCGCGCGCCCTTGCCGTAAAGCGGGAAGGCGCGCTTTCCCGTTACCTCGGCTCGGAAGGGTGGCCGGCGCCGCGGCCCCCCGGGTTTCAGCCGGCCGGGCCGGGTTGGTGTCCTGGCCGTCGAGTGCACCCCTGCGAAAGCCCTCGGAGCCCAATCGCGTCGTAGTGCCGGGCGACGCCGGAGCCCTGAGAAACGAGCGCACGCTGCCACGCCGCGTTTCCGCTCGTGCGCGCCGTCGCTCCGGACCTGGCGCGTCCGAGCACCTGCCCAGCCGCCGGGCCGGACTGTGAGGGTCACGAAAGGCCCGTCACCTGCAAGTGAGGCACAGGTCGAACTCAAGGTCAAGGAATTGGGAACGGCTGCTGAGAACCGGGCCTGGGAAGGACGAAGGGAACTGCGGGGAGCGGGCAGCCTCACTGCCAGGCCCCTTGGTAGTAGTGGGCTGGGAAGACATCCTAATGAAAGCTCCTCTTGTTTGGGGTAGGGTCGTTTTGCTCCATCTTGTCTGACCCAGCCCCAAAACAATAGCTCAGCTCCACCGTTTTGAAGGGAGAGCATGTGCTCAGCTTAGTTCTACCTGCCTTCTCATTCTTAATGTGGAAGGAACAGGCAGGAGGACCAACAGGCTGTTTCGCCTCACTTTACAATGCAAAGTTAATTTAAAAGTAACCAGTTTAAATGAGAGTTAAATTCCGGGGAAAGGGACCTGCTTGCGAACAAAATAATGCGTAACACTTAAATAGGTATTCCCCCTTGACAGTAAGATCCTCTCCATTAAGTTCGCCAGTTGTTAAAACTGGACCACATACACTGAGCATAACTAGCTCTTCATTGTGTTAGTGGAATAAATTAAGTGTAAAATGTTACACAAAAATGCACGCCTGTTTTAAAACAAGACCAGAGCACTTTAAAATGTTTATGTGGGTTTTTAACCATGGTATCACAATTTAGGCTTCAGGTAATAGTTTTCAGTTCATTTACATCATTTTTCTCTAGTTTACACACTGTGTGCTGCAAAGCGTATTAAGAAAAGATCCTAAGAGGTGCGTGTGTGGTGGGGGTGTGGGTGGGGGATTGTGAGGGAATGACCACGTACAAAAAAATTAATCAGAGTAGCACTGCATTTCTCAATATAAGAAGAAACAATAGGCCAATGGCTTCAAGATAATTCTAAGGCAAAGTTATTAACCTTTATACCTAGCCAACCTATTAATCAAGTGTGATACGAGACATAGAAGATCTCAAGAAATGTATCACCCACACACTTTCTCAGGAAGGTAGGTAGAGGTGACACAAATCAAGAAAGGGGACTAACATACATAATATGACAGTGAGAGGATACACCAACCCAAGAGATATGCAGGAAACCTAGAGAGTAAATCAAACTGAAACATACCAAAACAGAAGACACCTTTAAGAATGAATACCTAATGAGTCTGAACATGTTAAAATGAAGGTGGCACACATGAGAGTTTGGGGAGAAATTAGTGACAAGTACAAATGGAAAAAAAAAAAATGAAAAAAACTCCCTTCAAAAAATTATGCAGGGAAAAGAAAAGTAGAAACTCTCTCATATGGCCTAGTTGTGAGAAGCCAAGTAAAACTTACTGAGCTAACCTCAATCATAATAGAACCTTAAGATGGTAAGAACATTTGTGGTCCATGGGAAGAGCACGATGGTGAAAAAGCTAAATCCTCCACTTCCACATCAAGTCAAGAGATACCAAAAACTGAAAAACCAACACACAGCAAAATAAAGCAAGTTATTTAATGAGATGGAGGTAATGTGAGAATCATCAGAAAACGGTTGCCCCTGGGAGTGGAAAACACTGTTGTTGCTTTTTAGGATTATTCGATTTTGTAACACTGAGTGCACTGTAACAATGAAAATGAAAAGTAAACATCTTTTAAATTGGGTTTCATGTAGCCTAGAAAGTAACAAAATTAAAATCTTCAGAGTAACAACCATAGTGCTAAATTAAAGGGTTATAGAGAAAGACCACTAAATAATCTCTACCTGGTATTCATATTGGTAAAAAAGTTTTAAATAAAACCTCAGAATAACCTCTTCCACTAGGGAGGAATTCTATATATAAATCAAGTCATGTATTTACATACTCATACAGTAAATCAAATCTTATATCAAATCTAAATCTTACCCACAGTTGAAGTACTTGATACAGAAACTGGTTTAGGAAGTTAAGCTTCCTAGGTGTACAAAGAGGGATGTCCAGGAAAAAGCCAGCCATGAATGCCCTATTTTTCATATTACATGGCTGGATGCTTTCTGGACAGCCCTGGTGTACCTGAACATACCCTCTAGGAGCACCATTTTGACTTATCTAAAAGCCATGTAATTGCTCCTGTTTTTTAAATAGGTAACACTAAGCAGTTACCTTATATGTTTTAATGACTTAGGGTTTATATACATCATTGATATATGTCTTATGTTGTAAAATACATACAATGTCCTACTGTATTGAACATATGACTGTTGACTTTGACATTAAATATCCAAGGGACTATGTGCTTTGAGTTAAAAATTTTGCAGTTTCTCATCCCCTTTATTGTAGTCAGGCTAGCAGATGCTCTCTAGATACCTGCTAACAGTAATTCTTCCTTCTAACTTATGGCTTATTTGACAAGGACTCCAAAACCAGATCATCAAGATTGTTAGTGGTATACAACAGCTGTCAAAAAAACAAAAAACAAAAAACTCCAGCCATAAATGCCTCTAGTTTTCATATGACATGGCCAGGTACTTTCCAGACAGCCCTCATATAATAGCAACACATGGCTGAGACTAAGGGATAAAGAAGCTCATCTTTAACCACAAGAGTTTTAGTGTATAAGTGAAAGGAAATGAGCAAAGAAATGCTTGTATCACCACGGGTGAGAGTACTGAAAAACTGGATTTCAAATAGAAATGCATAATTCTATTTCAGCTGATTTAAAAACACTTACTGACGATCAAGTTATATACACAATGTTCAAGAAGTTCTTCCTCCATTGAGAGTAACATTAATTTCACGTTTGCCTTGACTCTTCAAAACTACTAGTCTCAATTTATTCCTGCTCAAAAAAAAAAAAAAAAAAAAATCCCACCTAGCTAGTCCCATAGAATGTTGAGATCAGGTCTGACTAGGCATTCTTTCTCCCTTGTAAAGTCAGAGCTCTACTAACAAGACACCTTCAGAACAGAGACATGATGGCCACGCGGCTGCCTTTCCTGCTCAGAAATGGCACTCCTCTGGTCCCACAAACACTTATTCATTCAATAAGTTTGCTGAGCACCACTATGTACAAGGCATTGTGCTGGGTGTTGTAATTTTTGAAATGACAAAACTGTTTGTATATGTAGGATCTGAGCTAGTCCTTGATAGTTTTCCTGATTTGAAATAGAATGTCTGTACATAGATAGCTCATTTAGGGAGCTGAAAGCATGGATGAGGTCTGCTTTCTGTCCTATCAGCCCAGCATAAACTTTTGCCTTCCTCAAATCAGTGATAGAGTCATAAGTCAAAACAAATAAGGCACATTAAAAAAAAATTGCCCCCCTTTTAATTGACCAAAGTAAAGCCATGACATTTTCATTTGGTAATCTCAGAATTATAAAAATCACTTCATTTGGCCCAGCCCATTCTGCCCAGGGCAAAACTTCCAGAGAATTCTAACTCCATCATGCTCTGTTCTTATAAACTGCATATTTAAAAAAAATCTTCAGCGTCCTAAACGTGACGCGCTCAGTGCGAAGCATATTAGAGCTGGCAGATGTATCGTTTATGTCCTTGACAAGCCTCGATTATCCAGGTCCTTTACCTGCAACATAAAGATGTCAGTTTAATTACAATCAGGTCAACGTCGGAGGGCTTCTCTACTGAGTTGGATTCACCCAGATGGGGAAGGGTGACATTGGATTCCTCTGCCTGATTTGGCTTTGTAAGAAAACGAGCACTGGTTTGAGACTAGCTACTCTCTGCTTAGCCTTTCGGAACAGTATTTAGAACAGTATTGAGAACATCAAGTGTTCTCAATATTTTTTTACACAAGAGATATAACACACCTTCTATGTAACTCTATGCCATGCATTCTTCAGTGTGAAAGAAAATGTACTTGGAAAACACAAACACTTTCTCCCACCCTCCCTACCAACTCCAAGCCTGATAATCACTAAAACAGATCAATTTTAGCCCCAAATGGAAAAATATCACTGCATTCACTGCCAAAATGGCAGCAGAATGGGGTGTCTACTCTCTAAGATAATCTAACATAAAAACAGTAAAATTCTGAGTTGCAAGCTACTTTCCAGATATTAGAAATGACCCTATTTTAGGAATATGTATGATATGCAAACATGATAGCAGCTGTCTCAGTGTAACATCTGCTCACCTTGTATATTCTAACTAGCCAATGCTCTGTGGTATATGCTTCCTCCAGGACATCAAGCTCAAAGTCTTTATTCCCAATCTCAGCATTCCGCACACGGTCAAAGCCTGGTGGACGCTCTAGAAAGGGAAAAAAAAGAAATACTTCTTTCTACAGTGTTGATTTCCTAAGGAAACAATAAATCAATTTGGTAAATCATCTACTTATTGTAAGGTTATTCCTTAGCCTGCAGTTTGTTTAGAGAGTAGGGCCTTCAGAAAAGGACATCAGGTAGTAAATGCAAATCAAGTGTTACCCTAACTCAAGTTCTCTCCAAGATGATGATGCTTGTTACATCTTCTAAAAGGTGGAGAGCTGACTTCCAAGCCCTCTATTCCTGAGGACTGCCACCCTGAGGCCTCTGTGATATACTAGTAACTCTTCCATGAATCAGAGAACCTATCAGAAGTCAAAGGTCTACATCAGTGGTTCTCAACCTTCCTAATCCACGACCCTTTAATACAGTTCCTCATGGTGTGGTGACCCCCATAAAATTATTTTCGTTGCTACTTCATAACTGTAATTTCACTACTGTTATGAATCGTCATGTAAATATCTGATATGTGTTTTCCGATGGTCTTAGGCGACCCCTGTGAAAGGGTCATTTCGACCCCCAGGTTGAGATCCGCTGGTCTCCATGGAGTTTAGAAATTATCCCTAATGCAGAACCAGGAAATTGAAGTCAGAAGGAACGACTTAACCTAATCAAATTACTCTTGATATACTCTGAGGAAATGAAAAGTCCTTTATCTACTGACTCTATCCCCCTTCATTCCTTTCATTATTACAGTACCTTTTACTGAGAGATAATACAAAGTAATGGGGAAAAGCACAGAAGATTGCTTGAATTTAACGTGACTCTGCCACTAGTTATGTGATATGAGGCAGTTAAGTATCCTATTTGTATCTAAATTTCTTCATATATAAAATGGCAATAATATTAGTATCTACCTTTTGGATTGTTGTGAGGATTAAATGAGTTAACAGGTGTAAAACACTGTGCCTGGCATACATAAACCACTCTGGGTTAGCTATCTCTGTTCTATTGTTATGAATACTCACTGGCTTCAGTGTAGACCTGTCCAAAGCGGTAGTAACACATCTTGTACATAAGGCAGTTGAGCAGCACTGGAGAGCCCTCACGATCTACACGGAATTCCCCAGTTGGAGTGTAATAATCATGCTCCTTTATGTGTCTGCCTGTGTCTGTGCTCCCTCCAATCCGGACCATCCAAAGAAACTTGTTGATGTCTAGGAAAAAAATAGATAAAGAAAGAACTGCATCACAAAGGTTGCTGGAACTAAATCACCTAATGAAATGGTCACTATTTCTAAGAAAATTCCCAAAATATTTAATATTTAACTCTGATTTATAAAAATAGGAAAGACAATGTATAGGCAAAACTTTTATCCTCAAAATATATAATTTTTCTTATAGATTATTAGATTCCTAAAATCCTATGCTATTGGTCCAGACTTAAGTCACAAATGAATTAGTCCCAGGTATAAGCTGTCCAATGCAGTAGTTACTGGCCACATGTAGCTACTAACACTTGAAATGTAGCTAGTCCAAATTAAGATATGATATAAAGTATAAAATACTGGTTTTCTAAGACAGTCCAAAATTAAAACAAAATGAAATGGGTAAAATACTTACTTGTATCTTAATTACATGTTAAATAATAATGTTTTGGATATATTTAAATAAAATTATTAAAATTCATTTCCTCTATTTCTTTTACTTATTTTGATGTAGCTAATAGAAATTTTAAAATGACATATGTGCCTAAATTTTCTTTTATTTTATTTTATTTTTTTTTTGGTGTTTCCCTGGCTAGGAATCGAACCCAGGCCATGGCGTTGAGAGTGCCGAAGCCTAGCCTCTATACCACCAGGGAACCCCCCAAATTTTATTTCTATTGGACAGTACTGTCTAGGGAGTAGCAGCTTTACCAGAATGGGAGAGAAGACATGAACATGCTCCCTTTCTTGACCTACAGTTGCAGTTACAAGCCTCCAAAGCACGTCTATGAAAAGTCAACATTTCTATATTGAACATATTACCAGGCTCCATAAATACACCACCACCAACTCATAAAACACAAAGAAATCCCACACATCTATACAATAAACATCATGTATTACATACTCACAGATTTATCCCTCTCTTAGAGTGTATCACTCTCTGTTTCTCCTCTATAGGCTTTAGGGAAATGGAAGGTTAGTATAACAACTATTATTGACCCATAAAAAAAGATTCCTCCTGCATGCTTGCAAAAGGTCCCAGGGTATGTTAAAGTGGTTAAGAATAGACTTTGGATCTAAACTGCCAGAGTTTGAACCTCAGAATGTAAATGAATGGGCATGGCTGTGGTCTTAATACATCCCTGGTCTACTGGATCATCTGTCAATGATATCTGTTTTATCTTCAAATTTCCAGGTGATGTTAATATCTGAGAAAACATTTCAAATCTCTCATTTATTTTCTATTAAAGATTTTAAAAACTGAAAAAAGAATGGAAGACCAACAGAAATTGTATAAAGGACAGCCCATTGCTAAAAGATATTATTTACAAAAAAATCAAAGGACAGTATTGTATCAAACTCTGTCATAGCAGAATCTGGACTACGATCAGATCTAAATATTTTATTTTAGATCTGTGTAAGCATTTAAAAGAAAATGAGTGACATGAAATAAACATAACTTGCAAAGGGCAAAATATTATCCATAACACTAACATCCCAAAGAAGTTTAAATTAAGAACATTTAAGAATACATGAGATATAACCATGAAGTAATGAAACTTTTTAAAAAATGCATTAATTTTTATACCTGAATATCCATTAACCCCTTTAGAAAATATCATTTTTGGAATTTGTACCACTTAGCACAAAAATGCTCAAAACATTTTGGAATTGTCTTCAGAGTCCAAGTCATGCCTGTGTGTTTTTCTTAAAAACCACATTATTGAAGGACACCAGACAAACAATACAAAAAGCTGTACATATTTAACATGTACAACTTGATGAGATGTGGTGTCTTTTTTAACAGACTCAGGAAGGCAAGAATAATGACTGAAGATGAGCTGGGGCCTGGGGGAAGGACGAGGTCAACAGCTGAGGCAATATCAGGGACTGTTTTTGACACATTATTTGTGTGTGTGTGTGTGTGTGTGTGTGAGAAAAGAGGAAAGGAGGAGGAAGAGGGCACAGGTAGGAGGCAGGAAAAAGAGAAGCTATTTCAAATTGTTAAAAAGTATCCACAGAAAGCACCAGCTAGAATGTTACCATGATTAAATAACAACAATAATAATCTCTACACTTTGGGTTCAATCCTTTTTTGTTTGTTTGTTTGTAGTATGTGGGTAGTTCCCCTGCTGGGAATCGAACCTAGGCCGCAGAGGTGACAGTGCCAGCGCCGAAGCCTTAAGCCACTACACCACCAGGGAACTCCCCCCCCTTTTTTTTGATTGGTTCTCTGAGTGGGGAATCGAACCCAGGCCGCAGCCTAACCACTACACCACCAGGGAACCCCCACTCCTTTTCATTGTACAATAAATACCTCTCAAATTTTTTAGAACTCCAACTAATAAAGCCTAACTAATTGAGCTTGGGAAATAAATTCAATGAGAAATAATTCTGTCTTCTTTCATGATTTTCACATGCATGCTTTCAAGGACTTAAGATAATGACTGTTCTGTTTTATTGGTTATGTTATCTGCTTGAAAAAAAAAATCTAGCTTTTATATACAAATCAGAGTAATTAGCAAATCATCATTCTTTCAACTATTCAGAAGCATAGCATAATGTCCAAACAAAGCTTTGCTCTCTGTTAAGGTTCTCTTTATGAATGAGTCTTTCTTTATAGAAACTTAACCTCAGCTGTGATTCTCACAATTATGACCTAAGTAAATCTCTGATTTTCACAACATTTTTAGAGTCCTACATCATCAATTTATTAGGAAGAAGCTATTTCTTCATCTTCATTCAAACATTTGTCTTACCACTATATACATGCACAAATGAATAGCAAAAATACATATTGGTTAGAAATATGAATGTTAAGTACTACAAGAAACAACTGAAAGAATGTCTCTGGGAACTAATGTTATAAGGGGTTTTAGGTTTAGGGGCCGGGAACTACAACTCTTTATAATAAATCTTCAAAAGTGTTTAACATTTTAAACTATAAACAGGTATTAACTTAAATTTTTAGAAAGATTTTTTTAAAGGCAGGAAACACTATTTTTATCATTCTTCTAAAAATGTTTTTGCTAATAATCATAGGGAACGTGGTAACATATGTTCTATATACATATATGTATATAAAAGACACAAATGTGTACGTGTGTATATACATACATATACATACATATATATATATATGTAAAACATTTTAAACTAACAGATAATTCTATGGTTTAAACCCACTAAAAACTTAATTCTTAAGTTCATTTTCAGAAGCCTTATGTTGTTTGTTTACTGGCTGCAGAACTATTCCTAGTCTTAGACAAGTATGGTATGCTGTATCGATATGAGAAATATTTATATTTACCTCCTACTTGTTACAAGCAAGCAAGCAAATATATATATTTAATTAATAAAAATAACCAAATGTCAAGTTACAAACACTTAGGGGCTTCCCCAATTAAGAAAATATGTTACTAAGTTTCAGTAAAAGGACAGAAAAATGAGAGTATCATCTAGTTTTCTTATAATCTCTGCCCAATAGCTAGAAACAGAATCAGGTACATTACCATCGGAGGAATATCCAGTAAGGCCTCCAAAAATGACCAGCACATAGCTAACATCAAGTTCTCTCATGATCTCATAAGCTTTTTCTTCTGTGGATGCCATTGCCTAGAAAAATACATGCACATTTCTCAAGAGAAAAATTCCAGGTCATATGATCCCTCATTGAGAAATATTTCCCACTAGACCCTGTGAGCCAGACACCCAAATAATCCCTTCACCTTACCTGCCCTACTCGAGAAATATGGGTATTATTCCATGTGTTATTGTCCACTAAAATTGTCCGATTCGCCATAGCTGTAATCTGGTAGCCATAATCCCACCATGACATGACCTTCGCATCCTGAAAGAAGTATGGGAAATGGAAACAAGTTTCTCACTGCCTCCAAAAATCAAATACAAGAGAGGGAGTGGAAGGGCATCTGACAGGAAATAAGACATGGCTAATTCATCAATTTTTTCACAAAATAATGCATGCCTATCCAGAAAATAAATCTTTCCAACTGGTTCTACATTTACATACAATCATGAAATCTCAGTGCAAATTATGCCATCCAACATTCCTAATGCTTTCATCACAGATCACTTTATACAAACAAGGATACTGAGGTGAGAAGTGTAGGGGACTCTTAATATTTCCAAATAAACAGCCTAATGTCATCAGATAACTGTATTAAATAAATGACCTTTAACAAAAATTACAAAAATGAGTTATTACAAAGATGGGGAGAAAACACAAATCACAGACTATGATGGGAAAGGATTAAGAAATTCCTAAAGTTCTGACTCCTTAAGAATTTCAGAAGTGCTATTTCCAATAGCTATTGCAAAGGAAATCACTCCAGATTCTCAAAAAGTATAAATCAAAATGTTAAAAGTGGTTATCATTAGGTGATCACTTTATGAAAAATTTGTTATCTTTTTTCTTCTATTTTCTGATTTTTCTACAATGAACACGTGTTATTTGTCTGAAACTTTTTTCTTCTTTTATAATTAGACAGTCTGCATCATGATAAACTCACCATGCTGACAATACAAGTGTGCGAGCAGAGTATATTTAATTACGAGAAATCTTGAATTAAATGGAGGTGACCTTTGTTAAGGCTCATTCAACACTAGGGTTCTATAGTTGTAATTTCTCCAAACTTTCCACCCATCTAAAAGCTATGAATCACTATAATATCAAATGTCTCACACTACCCTACAATCCCACTTGTCCCAAATCTTCACCTCTGGAGTATTGTGACGAAGCCAATAGTACGCTTCTCGAAAGTCATCAAAAATGATCCTACTGCCATCTCCACCACGAGCAGACAGCACAATGGAGGGAGAAGAGTAGGCCTCACTAGTCACCCAGGTTGAATGAAAGGTATAGGTGATGAGAAAGAAAGCCATGACCAGTATCATTCCACTTGCCACCTAAACAAAGAAGAATTGTGTTGTAAAACCAAATGAAATGTATCCAACACAGAACAGCTTCTTACACACACTCAATAATACAGATGAAATGAATCAAATTAAGTCAGGAGCTATATGAATTATTTCTGACCACTTATGACAGCATTCTACTCCCTTACTCAAACACACACACACACAGTTTCCCAAGCTGCTTCTTAGTGTTACTTAATTCTCACTTCATTCTTAATGGGGTAGGTAGAATCCTGTTGCTTCTTGCTCTTCTTGTCTGGACGACTTATGTCTAGATTCTTCATATAAGTGGATAGCACCTGGGAGACACCAATGCCAGAAAGAATGCACATCACAGGTGCCAACACTAGCATGAGACGCACCTGAAAGAGACAGGAAGCGAGATCACAGTCCAATCAGTGTTTTACAAATTAGATTTCAACCTATGAACAGATCATGACATCAATTTAGGGGTTTTCAACATGATTTTTCAATGAATTATAACAATATAGAAATATTTGATACATCTATAGAAGTTCGGTATTTCATAAACTTTGTTTTTCAGTTATATATATGTATACACATTTATGTATGTGTGTCCTGCATAATGAATGAGATGATGTAAAATCTATGAGGTTGGACTATTAACTTTGCGAACTCATACTAGAAAAAGTGCTATATACCTCATTGCTGAGTATCACTAGTCACCTTTGAAGTGCTCCCCTTGGGAAGGTATGCACCAACGCCAGTGCCTAGTCTACCCTTCAAAGCAATTTTGGCACTCTTTTTCTGCAATGGCCATCGGAGCTGTTGTCATGTCCAAAATCTGATACCTTAAGGTTACCGAGTTGTTTGTGCAGTTCTGCCAATGTAAGTGCATGGTGGCAAGTTTGCAAACTTAACTGTCAGTTTTTGTTCACAATGACAGCTCTGAGGGCCATTCCAGAAGAAGAGTTCCAAAACTGCTTTGAAGGGTAGAATAGGCACTGGCGTTGGTACATAGCTTCCCAAGGGGAGTACTTCAAAGGTGATCATAGTGATATTCAACAATGAGGTATATAGCACTTTTTCTAGGAAGAGTTCACGAAATTAATTGTCAGGCCTTGTATTTCTTAACTGTGATTTGGGATCAAAAAAGAGTGAGAAACACTGTCTTGCTACAATATATAAAAATCTCTCCTCTGTTTTAACCTAAACCACTATAATCATCCCAGGCCTTTAAGAGAAAAACATCATCTCCCTTTTTACGACACTCAGAAAGAGAGGGGAAGGGTCACTTTCTCCAGCAAGTATAAAAGTGCTTCTCCCAAACACAAGATTAAGAACCTAAGAAAGTGGGGTGCCACAATCAGACAGCTTTACAACTCAGCCCACAAATACTCAGAGGGAAGCATGTGCACAATCATTAGTACTTTCTGAATCTTGCTATGCAGGAAACCGAAAAGCACCTCCGAGTTAAGGGTGGAAAGGTCTGCTGGGGCTGAGGGCATTCCTCACCATTACAGCTGAAAAGTACATGCTGGTCACACCATACATGATGATGAAAATCCGGGCATCAGACAGGTTGCTAAAGCAGTAATAGAGACCAACTACAAAAGTAAAAGTGAAAAGTCAGCAGCTGAAAAAACAATCAGAGGTATTTGCAAAGATATTTACTACAGCACTCTTTTAAAATAACAAAAAATCAGAAACCACCTAAATGCCCAACATTAAGGAGGTAAATTATAGTATATTTATAAATAGAATGTAACACATCGATAATTAAAACACTGCTGCAGAGATTATGCACCACCTGCCTTCTCATTTACACATCTCTGTACTTTAGAAAGCTAAAAAATGATGTATCTTAAATACTATTTCTCTAAACTAATGTCAAACAAAAATTACCATGATTCTTGATGAAATGAAGAAAAAAATTAGGGGAAAAAACTGTCTCATCTCATTTTTATTCAATTAACTGGATGAATATACATCAAAGTGTTAACAGTAGCGACAGTGGTGTGATGAGAACTCCTCTAAAATTACTTTAACTTGTCTATATTTTTTATAATAGACAACTTACTTTCATAGTAAGAAAAAAAACACAAAAGTTATTTTATATATATAAAAAAGTCCCTTACTAGAGGTAAATTTTAAACCCTATCTAGATTGGCCAGGAATTAAGTTAGATCTCTACACCGCCAAGATAAACAGGGAGGAGTCAGGGACGGGTGGTAGGGAGAGGTCACTACAAGTATTTAAAAACCCTGTGATGCTCTAAACTTGCCAGCGTCTGCAACTGTCCAATGCTGACACCTACTGTGGTTTTTTCTCATATTTGACGCACAGTAGGTGTCAGCATTGGACACCTCTGTACTGTACAGAGATAACAGGCAAAAAACGAAAACACAAGGATGAGGATATTTTACTTATTTAAGAACAAATGGTGGTTCTTACAAAAAAGGCCATTTCAGAACACAAGGCAGACAGACCTGGAAACATGAAGACAAGCAGCTGCAGATCAAAGTAGTATGAAGACCAGGTCGTCGGCTGATGCTCAGACACAGAAGCAATGATGGGGATGTTGTTCTTAGCATAAGAAGGATCCAGGAGTGAGTAGAAGCGACCCGTCCAGGGAGATATTTTTCCTGGCAGCAAAGAGGCAACAAGTATTTTATAATCACTCCCAAAACAAAATAACATCTGACCTTAACTGATCGCAACTTTTCCGTTTTAGCAAGATCCTGACACAGAAAAGGAGTAGGTTTTTGCTTAAATGCCGCCAATAATGTGAGAATTTCATTCCCTCCTTTCTTTCAAACTTGAGTACTTTTGTCAGCATAGCCAGCAGAATAAAGTCAGGCTGTACATAAACCCAGAAGAAAGAGGGCAGGAATGCATCCCGGAAGGGTTTATGCCAAATCTGGTCAAAACAAGGCCAACTCTATGAACTAAGTCAACTAAGTCCTCCAGTGCTGCTCTGAATTAGACAATACACAGAGACTTGGCAAAATCAAACCAGCTTCTGAGAAGTAGGAGTGAGAAAACTGTGGGATGCCAACCAAACTAAACAGCTGTGGTTTACTGCACAGAGGACTACATGAGGCCATATTGTAGGGCAGCCATGTCCAACCGTTTGGCTTCCCTGGGCTTCATTGGAAGAATTGTCTTGGACCACATATAAAATACACTAATGATAGCTGATAAGATTAAAAAAAAAAAAAGTCACAAAAAAAATCTCATAATGTTTTAAGAACTTGTGTTGGGCCTCATTCAAAGCTGTCCTGGGCTGCAGGTTCGATATGCCTGTTGTAGGGTATAGCAAGCAATGTTAGGATTTATCCAACCCTACCAATAGAAAAAGAAAAGTAAAAAAAAAGGACAGAAGAGTAGCAAAGTAAGATACAGTCCTTCCACCAAGTGTGATTTTTCTGAGATTAACAGCTGCTCTAACAAGACATTCTGAATCCAAACACTGGGTGACAAGTGAAATGGTGTTAAAGAACTAGGACTTTATATGTTTAAAATGAAAAGAGAAATAAGAGGAAAAGAATGAATCTTTCTGTGGTCAAGAAATAACCCACATTTTTGGAGTTTATTCTACAACTGTACCCACTTACATTTAATACTGAAATCCAGGAGCCTTCCCTACCTGTCAGCATGAGGAGAGCTCCCACGGTGAGAAGGACAAAGCCTACCAGTGAGATGACACTTCGGAAAAGAACTTCGAATTGCTGTGGGTTCAACTTGCTGCGCAGATAATCCACAAAGGCATGGATCTGACAGAGACCAAAGACTCCAAAGGCCGCCATGTGCTCTGATGAAAGGACAGGCTATAGGTGAAAACATGGGAAAAATGTCAGGAGAAGAATGGGTCCAGCCTAGACCTGAATTACGCTGACCTACTTCAGACTGAAGGGGCAGGTGACTTCTGGAGCCACCAAGGAATTAGGACCAATCTAGGAGGGGGGGTCTAATCCACCTGCCACATTTTCTAAAAATATGTATTTGGCATCCCCCAAAGCATACCATATTCTTATCATTATCACATCTCTGGCCTGTACTTAGGCTATTTCTTTAGCCTGGATTGCAATCTTCTCCTTTTCCCAAAATTTGCATTCACTGAAATTCTTATCAGTCAAGGCCCAATGCAAATAGTATTTCCCTCTAATCTGCCAGGGTGAACTCCATCACTCCCCTCTATGTTCCCTTAAAATTCTTTGCTTAGACCACTTGTTCTCAAACTCCAGTGAGCATCATAATCATGGGGGTGGTGGAGAAAAGGGGTTGTTAAGACAGATTGCTAAGCCCCTCCCCCTGAGTTTCCGATTCAGTCGGTTTGTGGTGGGGCCCCAGAATTTGCATTTCTAACAAAGTCTCAGATACTGCCAATGCTGCTGGTCCAGAAACTGCATTTCCAGAATCACATACTACAGACTGCAAACAGCTGTATGTACTTCTCCCCAGCAAGACTAACTTTCTTGAGGACCAGGACTGTACTATTTAGTACTTTTTACACTTCCCAATGATTAGTGAAATGCACATAGTAGATAATCAGTAAAGAAATACTTGCTGACCTCTGAATAAAGATTCCACTTTCATAAGAATCTGACAGGAGAAACCAAACACACCATATTATTCTGATTTAATAGTTGTCTCTTTACTCTGTAGGGTAATGTGGCTAAAACATTTGTGCCCTGCTTCTTAAAGGACTTTCACTTAGGCCCCATTAGGAAGTTTGGGGGTCGGCTAGGCTTTGGTGCTCTCAATGCTGCAGCCTGGGTTTGATTCCCAGCCAGGGAACTACCCTCCCCCGCAAAAAAAAGAAGTTTGGGGGTCATTACTATCAAATGGGGTAATTATCATTAAAAGGGATTAGAAACAATAACTTTGATCACTCACATCAACTCAGCTCAACCAAAATACCTCCCCTCCTCCCACAAACCTAAGCCAAATTAAGAGTCATTAAATTCAAACTTCATGAAGCAAATATTAATATACTCCTGGAAGCAGACTTTAATGACCAGTGATTCTGCTGCTTCAGTTAACACAAGCAGTCCCATGTTAGGCCTGTGAGTTAAGTCTTACTCTTTTCACCAAAATCCAAGAAAATCAATACAGCTGGAGCTGCTTAGAAAAAGTGGAAGAAGATAAAAACCCCACTCAGTTTAGGGCTCACCTGGAAACCCACGAAGGAGATCTGCATGGAAAGAATGGTGCCCAGGCAGTAAACAGTACAGTAGGCTACATAGATCCGGTGGGAGAAACGTCCTGTGAGCATCAGCACCAGTACATGAAGAGGAATCAAGTTGATCAAGAACACATACCCTCCCCACGAAGAGACCTGTGACACGATAAACAAGAACAGTTTCTCTGAGAACTCTTCCTCACACCACCACCATTATACCTTAGGATATTACCTGTGACATTTTTAAAGAACAACTCTTCAGGGTAACTAATAAATTCAAGCCAGTGACTAAGAGTTTAAATAACTGATTTCTTTAAATAAGAAAATCAAATTCACACCCATCTCAATCCCATTCCCTGTGACTCCTTGCCATCCAGATCACAAAACAAGAGGCACCCAATCTTCAAGGTTAATCTAGATGTAATCTATTATAAGGCCATGTGGAGATTTAGGGATATATATGAAATGTGAGCCAAATGGAAGCAGTTAAGGGGAAGAAGTCTAAATGTGTATGTAAGATTGAACGACAACGAGAATATATAGATATATAAAAAATGTATTATATAAAATCAGACAAGTAATTTTGCGAAAACATCCTAGAAAAAGTGCTACATACCTCATTGCTGAATATCACTACAGTCACCTTCAAAGTACTTCCCTTGGGAAGCTATGCACTGATGCCAGCACCTAGTCCACCATTCAAAGCAGTTTTGGAACTCTTTTTCTGGAATGGCCATCAGAGCTGCTGTTATACCCAAAATCTGACAATTAAGTTCGCCGTCGCGTGCTTACATTGGCAGCACTGTATAAACAACTCAGTAAGCTATGATGATTATATCAGAAAGAGTTCCAAAATTGCTTTGAAGGGTAGACTAGGCGTTGCCATCAGTACACAGCTTCCTAAGGGCAGTACTTCAAAGGTGACTGTAGTGATATTTAGCAATGAGGTATGTAGCAACTTTTCTAGGATGAGTTTGTGAAATTGTCCAGCTTTGTCTATGTGTGAAAAGGAAAAACTTAAAAGGGACACATCAGAAAAGAGTTGGTCAACCAGTATGTACCAATAAGAAATACAACATCTGGAGAGCTCTAAAAATTAAAACGCCTCTCTCTTGCAATGAGACAACAGATATCCAAGCTTGCCTTGGATTAGGCTTTGTATGGATATGAGAGACAATAAAAGACTTCTGGTCTCCAGTTAATGGTCTCAAAACCTAAAAGCCACTTCCAACTTCTATCAGTTGATCCCGGTAGGTATTCAGATACAGAGACTCCTGGAGGTAAGGAGTGAAAAGTTACCATGTAGAAATAAGCAAGGGCACACTTGGCTGCCCAATAGATGGAACCAGTCTTTACTGCTTTGATCCACATGTAGTAGGTGAGCAGCATGCAAAAGATGGCAATTCCTGCAGAGAGAATGCAACAAAAGTTAATAAAGAGCAATGCTGGCATAATATTTAAGAATACTACCTAGGACAGACTGCCTGGATTCGTATCTCAGATCTACTATCCCATTAGTGATATAATTATTTTACCTCTCTTTGTCTCAATTTCTTGTAAAAATGAGTCCATAACAATAGGTGTTATGAAGACAAATTTAATTATTGCATGTAAACCTTTAGAACAGTACCTCACATAAACAAGCACGCTGTGAGTATAGGCCATTATTAATACTATTCCTTCCAGGCACTAAATTCCCTTCTACTGTAGTCATAAAAATATCCCATACCACCTTGCCTCTCCATCTTACCACAATCTGGTCCTTATGTCCTGACTGCCTCTCTCTTTAATAGTGGCCTATTGGAAGTCCCACCTCAGGGTCCAGTTCAATCTTAACTACTTCCAAAAAGCCTTCCCTGATCCCCAAATCTGAATGAATGTCTACTCTCACTACATTCCCAAAGTACTCTGTTTATATTCTCTCATGGCACACAATATTATCTGTTGTTATTAGTTATTTTGATAGGTCTATACTGTATTTAAGCTTCCTTAAAAAATTATGGGTGAATATAATTTTATTCATTATCTATTTCAATAATTCCTTAATTATGAGCCAAAATAATCTTAGTTCATTATCTTTATAATACCTAACACTGTGTTTTCCCAATGAACACTTAATAAACATAGGTTGAATTAAAAATAAGTCAATAGAAATCATTATGGTTTCAAGAACATCTGTTCCTCTTATTTAGGAAAATAAAGCCAATGAATAATGTTAAAACGAGTACCATTCAACATTAAAAATTAACTCTACTTTCATGAGACCAGAGATGAGTCAAGGGCCTTATATAAGGAAAATTACCAGTTACTTTTCTACAGAGGATGAGAGAGAGAGAATATAAACTTGTTTGAGGTCCCTTCCTACCCATTTCTAATCTTGCCCAGATATCATTTTTGCTACTGCTAAAAACAGATCTGAACCCACAGTCTACTGCACTTCATTAAGTTCTACTGGAAAATGAAGTGGACAGATCTTCTGTAGCATTTAAGTCTTACCTTCATTATCATAGGAGCCAGCCACAGATCGGGAGATATATCCAGGAACTACAGCAATCATGGCAGCAGCAAGAAGTCCAGCCCCTGCATCCTGTATGAAAAGAGGGGTAACACCAACATATCTATGAGAGAAGAGAGGATCCACTAGTCCATTCTGTTTAAAATGGACCCAGAGAACAATCCGACACTTGCAAGAGTAGATGTGATGCTAGAAATGCTAGAAATGTACACAACACAAGGAAGCTAAAAACGTCACACCAATTCCCCATGATGATACCAAGTCTGAACACATATGCTAAGGACAGACAAATCAGATTAAGTTGTCAGACATCAGAGACTGCCCCAGAATGGGCTGTTTGGTTGGAGTATCCCCAGGCTTATGAGTCCCCATCGCTAACAATATCTGCACACCACAAGAACACCAGTCACACCACCAAAAACTACTGAGTAAAACCAAAGACAATTATTATTTGAACTAAGAAGCCTTCAAAGATAAGTGGTGCTCTATCTGGACTCAAGATGCCAGGAGTGCTCGCTTTGGCAACACATATACTAAAAAAAAAGATGCCAGGAGCTTAGATGATAATGTTGCAATATCACCAGGCAATCTGTAAGCTCAGGAGAGAACAACAACAAAATATAACCCACACCCTAAAAGAGTAAGGACTTGTCTGTTGATAAGAGTCACACTGGAAACAAGGGCAACAAGGAGAAGGATGAAAAGGTTTCCAAACTAAACTCAAGTTTCCCAAACCCTCCTACTCATTTATCACTTCTCAGGTATCTCCCTGACACCATAGCGACAAACTAAGAATAGCCTCCAAGGAGCCAAGGTCAGCAATGCAGAAACCTAGAAAAAGAGAGTCAGTATTATGGAGTCTACTACAAAAGCCAAGTGGTCTAAGAATTTTTAAATAAATTCTTAAAACTAAAAACTCAAAGAAATAATGGCTAAGTATCCATTTTCAATAGGAAGCACTAACCACTTTAGAATACTTCCCATCATTTGTCCTCTCCTTTAGATTGTGAGGACTTCAAAATCTAAACCTCACATTTTTGCATTTTAAATGCTTTTTCCTTATGTAACAATTATATTTGGCCTTCAAATGTTCTTTTATAAGGATAAACCGTTGTTAATGATAAGAAACCACATATTCTAGGGTGCGGCTGGAGTGAGCTCAATAATTTGGCCCTGAAAAAGCTGTCTTTAGCCTCTGGCTCCCTGCCCTGCCAAGGCTCAGTCTCCCATCCTTTAGCATCTACTAGAGCAGTTAACAACATTCATACCCAAGCCTCCTGTCACCCCAGATCCTTCACCTTGAGCTCTTTGGTGAGGTGGTACGTGACGATGGTGGTGAAGGAAGAGAAGAGAGGGGCCAGGAACACACAGACATTCCGAATGTCGATGGTGATGTGGAAAAAATGAAGTACATGGTAGATTGCAGCAGAGGTGATCATTAAGCCTGTAACAGGAAGAAGAAACTCCATTAGATTATCCTAGGATAAGGAACGTAAAGGGAAGAGAAAGGGAAAACCAAGCATCAATAAAATGACAACACAGGTCTTGACAAACAACCAAAAATACTAACACAGTAACCACAGTAGGCCTATAAATTTCTCCCCAGGGACTCCATCAGAAGCCCACAATTTATGAAAAAACCACCTATCCCCACTGTCCCATACATGTTCTCCTGTCTGTGAAAATCCACTTTTAGGAATCTGTAATCAAAATGAAATTACAAGCAACACAAAATGAAGATAATAGAAATAAAATTTTCCAGGATATACAAATACCTTACTTCTGTTAAAAAAAAAAATCCTCTTTCCCTCACCTGGGTAAATTGTTCCTCCAATGATTCGGCCCAAAGGGTACCAGGCCCGGTCGTCAAACCAGTTATGGAATTTATAGAATCCCTCCTCAGCCAAGAACCGGGTAGTCCGATAATTAAAGTACCTATAGCAAGAAAGAAAAGATCACGTCTCCTTTTCATACTGAAATACTTCCACCAATTTGCAGTGAATTTTGCTCCTCAGGTTACACCATTGAGAAACTTAATCATTTTCCCAATAAAGTCAGTTTGGTACCAAAAATTATGCTAAGCATGTAAACCATTCCCATAAGTCTCATTCCTAACTCCATGCTTGTCTCAACTACAGCTGCTTCTCTCATTAGGAAATGCAACTGGAGGTGAACATTACAACAAAGCACTCAAGCAGGACACTTCACCACACTGGCATGCAGTGGGCATTACCACCAGTCAGAGAATTCAAGCACCTAAAAGACAGAGCACAGGGCAGCTGAGATGTGGGCACCAATACATCTGGCTCTTTTCAAGTGACAGAAACGTACCAAAGAACATTTCCACATCACACACAAGGATACACTGCTAAGTTCAAATGACGAGCATTGCTAAAGATACTGGTTTAACACCATACACAGGATGAAAAATTTTTAACCTACTCCATAACACAAATTTCTTAATAAGTGTTTAAACTTGTTACAAGGTCTACTCATGTTATTATTTAAAATAATTCTGAATGTCACACAGTTGTGTAAAAATCTAAATTACATAAAAAATATTTGATATAAAATGCTTAGTGTTATTCATGGAAAGACATAGTTCTTTAGGTACAAGCTATGTAACCCCTTCTCTTAAGTTTCTCACTTAAAATACATACATACATAGATTTGAAAATGTAGATAAACAAATAAAAGGAATTGTTTATTATTAAAGATAATCATGACGAACTATCTTTCCTGTCCACCCCCTAACCCTATTTCCTCCGTGGTTAGTCAAGCTTTAGCAGCTAAAGTAGAAGTAGCAGATGGTACAAATCCCTATCCTTTCATTTGCTGCTAATGAATGTTATTTTAGTAACTGTCAAAGAGACAGAAGGGATGAGGGTAATAGGCAATACACGTGTCAGAACTATGTCCTTTACCTAACAGTAGGAGAGGCAGTGAGATGGAAGAAATATAAGTTAGGGGGAATAGGTCTGGACTAAGGTCACACTTTGGGCCTCAGTTTCCCAGTCTGCAAAAGGAAGTGTCAAATCACATGATCTTTACAGTTCCTTCCAGCTCCGTGACTACAGAGCACATACTCTTGCTTCCCCTGACCATCTCACCAATGCTTGCTCATCTAGAGGACCTGAGGAAAAGCCTTAACACACTGGTGATTAAGAAACAAAATGAAATCTATATAATTCTTGTTAACCAATGTCACCCCAATAAGTCTAGCAATTAAAAAAAAAAACAAAAGGATATAACTTTCCTCATTCGTGAGAAAAATATAAATTGATTTGGGGGATCCCAAAGAAAAAATACATATGCCTTCAAAGTTCTTTAAAATATCTACACAAAACAAAATGACAATTTGTAAATACATGCAGGTATTTGCATCAACTTTTGAATCAATGCTCCAGTAAGTTGAATATGCTATTTTTAAGATTATCAATGACACTTCAAGAACCTATGATTCTGGCTCTCCGAATTTTTAATTAAGCCTTAACTTTAGGTATTATAACACAGCGACTCTAGTGTATAGAGACCGACAAACCTAGAGTCAAATCTTGGCTCCTGCACTTACTAAATGTGTAACCTTAAATAGCCTCTCCCACTATCAGTCTCATTTGTAAAAAAGAGACAGAAAAGTGCTATCTCTAGGATTGTAGTTGGGATTTAGAAATAACTTGTAAAACAGTGCTTGGAACAAAGTGAATGCTCAGTAAATGTCTTTTACATATATATCTTTTTTACCTAATAAACAAAATCCCTAATCGAACTCATTGCTTTAAATTTTCCTCAATGTCTTAGAACTCAACTGATACACATAGACCCAATTTCTAAATTGTTAAACAGAAAAAAAATGTCATGGATCTCAAGTTCATGACTTGTGATTTTCTTTTGAGCCTCAAACACATGGCAGGTTCCTTTTTCTCAACCTGCATCACTAACTGTTGCCAGATTGCTCTTAGCCTAGCCAGATCGCATGGCACACCAGCAATGCCGCTCACGTTTTTTAGTAAGTTTAAGAGACTAGGTTAATTCCAACAAACATCTTTCAAAAGAATACAATTAATTATCTCCTTTGGAAAACAGGAGGGTTCCCCCACCAACAAAAAAAATGTATGGAAAGTACATCCCCACCACTAAGAGCTGACTGGAATGTGAATCTGAAATCCATGAACCTCAATGCTTCCCAAAGAAAATACCACCAAGCAAAGGTACTCACGGATCAAACTCATGGATGACACTTTCAAATCTCAGGACAGCAAAGAGACGAGTGGAGAATGCTGCAAATACCAGAAAATCAGTATTTTAATGTAATGCACCATGAAAAATAATAGTAGACAGTAGTATTACAGAGGTACTAGTATTATCCAGCACAGAAGTCACAGGAAATATAAAATGACCACTGAATAAAGTATTTATTCACCCATCCCACATAGAAGAAAAGAAGTTCACTTTCCCTAGACAACGACACCTACATTTTCCACTTAGGCAGGACACATTGAACTACTTATTATCAATGCCTACAACAATGCATCTACTAATACTGCACTCAACTTACATGGTCGTCTTTTATATGTATGTTGACCTCTGCATCTAATTGTAACTTTGGAGCAAAGTAAGAGGTAAGGCAATTAGGACTATACTTATAACTCATGCAGAGTTAAATATCTAAAGAAAAAAACAATTAAGTTCTAAAGAAACTTTCAGAAATACTAAGGTAGGCAACTAAACTGAAGAAAACTGTCTTTTCAAAATTCAGTATCCCAGGGTCCCCAGTATCTCTTTCAGCCCTTTGAGAGAAGAGAATGAGCACAGCATGCTTCCCATTCTTTCCCAGATGATCATCAGTCCTTTTATACTCCTTTCTTTTATTTTACCTTCACAAAATTATACCAATGGAGAACAATAAAAAGAACACATTACAACCTGCTGTAAAGAACAAGAAAGCCATTCTTGATTTTTTTCAAGATTTTCTCCTTTCCATCCCCCAAATAAGAGCGGTCCACATGCACACTCACATAACACAGCAGCCATTGACAGAATGAGAAGCTTCAGAAGTGTGTCCTGCTTCTCATAGGACAACCGCAAAAATCCCAGTTTAGTCATCTTGACATCAATGGGTGGCAACGGATGACACTCAGATAGCTAAAATGGAAAAATCAAGACCACAGGATATTGAACATGTTCAATTTACCGAATTCACTTTCGTATTTTATGGTGCTAGAGAAATGTAAGGGAGATGGGAGCTAAAGAATACACCAGAGTCAGGGCTAATACTAATACCCAAGTACTGCCTGAATTACGATCCACTGGCAAGGAAGGAGGCACAAGTCAGGTCTATGTGTGAAGACTAAAAAGGAATGATTAGATCCTATCACCATAATTCTGTTTCCCACTCCCAACAGCTAACAAGTATGTAAGCACAATAGGCAATAGTGTGGTACAACAGGTGTAAAAAGAACACAAAGGAACAGAAAACAGAGGACTCAGGAAAGAGATACAAAGAAAACAGAAAAGACTAACATTAGAGAAAAAAATAATTACATGAATAAAGAAAGAAGTGAAGAAAAGGCAGGGATGTCTGAAAGAAAGGAATGAATCTTGAGTACAGAAGTGAAAAGAGAAATAGGAGAAACAGAAGCCATGATTGAACCAGCACAAGGTACAGCTCTACGTGTCAGCTTCAACTGACTGTCTACAAGCTTCCTTTTGTTCCAAATCTCAGTGGGACTGCAGGGTCAACTAAAAAAGCATGACTGATCATTAATGCAAGTATAGTAATGCACTCAGGAAGAGAGGGAGATATACATACATAGATCACTGCACTTTCAATCAGACATATCACACTGTAACTACTGCTCAGATCTGTAACAGCTTCTAATCAGCTGTCTCAAGGCATCTCTGTAACTGACATTGCCGATTTAAGCCACTGATCCAAGACAGACAGCTCGTGGAACCAGATGACAGTCTGGAAGGAAAAAAATAAATGTTTCCTACTGAAGCAAAAACAAGCGCAGTGGAAAATTTTGATGAAAATAAAATGTTGAGAAAAGCAGCCTGCCAATCACTTGATGAACAAGATTTATCAGAACGAATTTATCATAGGAGGTCAGCTATTTCTGTTTAAGATAATACTGCCTGCTTAAAGACTGTTCAAGACTGCAGGAAAACACATAAAAAAGGAAACTGCACCCCACCTGATCTTTTCGACAGCATTACTAGAGGAAAGGAGGGAAAAAATAACACTGAACTGGGTGAAAAGCATGAAAAACCATACATTCCTAGCTCAACAGTGGGAAATCAAGCATCTTTTCCATAATCAACTGTCCTAGAGGAGTTTTCCATGTTTTTTAATTATAATCCCAAAAGAAAATCTTATCTTGCAATAAAAAATAAACACCTAATTCCAGGAAGTCAATCTACATCCCTCGGGGTTATATTTGTTCTCTGGACCGCCTGGAACAGAAAACCTTACCACCAGTGAGTCGCTATGAGCCGCACACCTGGAAGAGTAAGTGGAGGAAAGAAGAGTACTAGTCTCTATCTGAAAGCTGAGTGCAGGAGGTGGTAATTTAAGGCACGACCGTAAGGGAGTGTTCAGTGTGCTCTCTGGTCGTTTTTCGCACAGCGCACAGGCAAGTAAGGGAAGACACTTAAAACACTTGGCATCCGTTCTCTTCAACTGTGCCTGCAAACTATGGCACCCCGTTCGTTTCCTAGAAGAACCTTCCCGCCCCCGTTCGTCTGCACCACTTCTCACCTTCTCAGGCTCCTTCACTTCCCTCCACTCCTTTCCACTCACTCCTGCGGATCCCACCTTCTGTCTCCCACCCTCACGCGACTCCAAACCTGACAACCCCACCGCGAACACCAGCCACCTCAGCATCCTGAGCGCCTTCTCCAGGACGAGTCCCAGGATCCCAGCTCCCCCACGCCCTCCCGAACGAAGCGCACTCCGCAAACCAGACCGGCACATCCTTCTACTATGGGACGCCCCCACACCACGCCCCACGCCCCCTCCTCCTCCGCGCTCTCCAGTCTCCCTCCCCTCCCCCACCCCTGCCTTGGCGGCCCCAGCGCCAGCCCTTTCTTCAGTTCCACCTACGCCCTGGATCGCACCTGTGGCTAATTCTCAAGTTGTATCCCACGGCCTTCCCACCTGGCCGGCGTTCCCCAGAATATCAGCTCGGGTCCCTCTGCCATCCGCTCAACGGTGCACCCAACCCTGGCAGACGCTGGGTCCGCCTCCTGATCTGCTCCCCATTGGCTGGCTCAGAACTGACATGGATTTTTGAAGAACGATAGGGTTGCAGAACCGTCTGTCAGACCTAGAGGCGTGGACAAAGCCGCA
>PVJL010008603.1:0-65169 GCA_004026885.1 Lyroderma lyra
GCTCCTGCCTCTGGTAGCATGAACCTATTTCAGGCCCCGACTTCCTTTCCCCTTGTCCGATGATGACCCAACATCATTCCCTTCCTTCTTCCTCTTACCCTGATTTGTTCAGTCAGCACTAAAGTGGTGACTTTTCTGGTCGTATCACTACCTGCCCCTCCCCACCACGTCTTCTCACAGCTGGATGGTTTTTGTGGTCTTGGCTGGGTACATTTCTAAATCGATAGTCAGCTGCCAGTCAATGCTTGGCTCTGCTTTGGGGAGGTGATAGTCTCTGCTAGGGTGCCAGTGAGATGGGGTATGGATCGACCCCCCACCATCCAGCTGCCTGCCCTACGGTGGCTGACACAGCGGCTCTACATGGTTCCAAGAGAACGAACAGAAGTGGACACGACTTCTTCCATCCTGGGCCCAGAAGTGGCTCGGGGTCACTATTGCCATATTCTGTTCATCAAAGAAAGGCCGAGGGCAGCCCAGGTTCAAGGGGAGGGGAAACAGAATCTACCTTTCAATGGGAAAGGCTGGAAAGTACAGGGAGGAGTGAGGAATGTGGCCGCTTTCACAAACCATCTGTCACAGGAGAAGAGAAGTGGGAGAGTGAGAGGAAACAGAAGGAAGGAAGGGGTCGACAGCAGGGAGAGGGTGGAGGAATCAGAAGGGCTAAATTCATGAACAGGGTCCTGGGTGGCGAGGACAGGCAGCCTGGTGGGATTTGTGGGCCACAGCGCCAAGTTCGGGCCGTCGTCTGTCTGGGAACTAGGTGGTAGAAGTCGGAATGACCTCAGCTTCGTGGCACTCAGTTCCAACGCTGCAGCTTCGATATTCTTCAAGTCGTAACGCCGGGCGCCTAGCTCTAGGAACACAGCGGAGGCTGCCCTGGCCCAGAGTCGCCAGGGACAAGAACAAGCCGGAGAAGACTGGGAGGCATTGCTAAAGCAGATCTAGGTTTGGTTCTCTCTTTTTGTTTCTGCATTTTTCTTTATAAAAATTAAAAAGATAAAAGGCAGGCAGCCCTTGTGTTCCACAAACTGGCTGTTAGGGGACTCTGGAGGTGAATTAGCAATTGTGTGTTATGATGATAGCATCTAGTTAAGCTAGCAAAACGGCCCCTCTGACTCCAGCAGTGGAACTGGTGGGTGGGAACTCTCACAGTCAGAGAGCCGGGCATTCGTCCCTAGCAGGCAAGTTAGGTGCGGCTGCAGAGAGCAACCCCTCACCCGGAATTTCTGCCTGGGGCCAACGTACCAGGAACTGCCCGGGGGAGTGGGTGGGTGGAGGGGGTGAGGATTGAGGACGGAGTCTGGGAAGAGCTCCGGGTTCGGCAGCAGAAGAGCTGTCTGTCACACTCAAGCTAGGTGACCTTGGGCAGTTCTGTCTCTGAACCACAGTCCCCGCCTGGGCACAATAAAGATAACAATAATATCTGCCTGCATGAGAAATGGTCACGATTCTGTGAGATAAGCTGGTCGTAATGTGGGAAGTTGAAACACGAGGCCCGGTTCTTGCTATTCTGAGGAAGCTGAGTTCCACCAGTCAGAGGCAAGATGCAGAATGAATGATAAAATTTCTTCCCTGAGCCATCAAGGTTCCCACTCCCATCCCATAGCTCCGCTAAGGGGAACTTCTCCTACCAGAAATGTAAAGGAAAAGAGCTCTCCGACCAGTGTTACCGGGTAGCCGTAACTCCAGCGTCTCCCCTCCACATAATTACTCAACACGAGTGGCAACACGGCTTGGGTTTGGGCTGAACTGGGACCCCCGGAGCCCCTCCCCGGGCCTGGCTCGCCAGCGCTCCTGCCCCTCACGGAAACCCTGGAAAAGGCACCTTGGATAGAGGGACCCCGCAGTAGGAGTGAGCACGTGTCTGCATTCAGACCCATATGATCAAGACAAAAGGAACTATCACACGTTAAACCCCATAAGACCAGGAAACCCAGCAAGTACAACTAACCACCCTTAAGGACTGCTGACTGCTTTGTGTCATCGAGTCAGTACTTATGCCCTCAGCACACAGTGTGTGGGCAGGGACGCTTGTGGCTGCTGGGAGAGAGGGCTGAGGGGCCGGGCGGGAGGTAGGGAAATGCCACCAAATAGTCTGGGCACAGGACTGAGTCGGGGGAGGATGACCAGCAGTCCCGTTTTCGACGGGACAGAACACAGCGGCGCTGCCCCGTTTCAAATGGGACGTCTGGTCAGCACGCTGACGCTTGGAATTCGGCCTGGGGAGGCCAGGCTGACCAGACGTCCCGTGTGACGGTGTTCTGTCCCGTCGAAACCCGGGCATCGGGGCAGCCCAGCGCAGGGGACAGGAGGCGTGCAGGGCCCGAGGAGCAGCGCGGGAGGCAGGAGAAGGGAAGTGCGAGTTCCAAGGCGGATCGGGTGCCTTCTGTCCCTTTCCTCCTTCTCGTCCTTCCCCGAGTGCCTTGCAAAACGCTGGATCATAGTACTGCACGTTCTCCATAAACATTAGCCAGATGAGTGAGTCACGAGGAAAAGAAGGAGCAGGTCACAAATCGGGAGGCGTCCCAGCTACAGTGAGACATACGTGAACACGATACACTCAGGGGACCCAATGTAAAAACCCCACGGCAGCCGACATTCTGGGGGTGTTTCCTCACAAGAAGAGGAGACAGGGCCTCCTACCCTTCTTCCTGGGGCCCTGGGCCTCTCCCTCTCACTCATTTGTGACTGTGTCAGAGGCCATGTGTCCGCAGTCCCGGAAGCCACCTCCCGCCCGCGTCTGGAGCCGGTGTCTGACGGTGACGGCGGGAGCTTCCCTGCCTCGGTTCGCACGGGACATCGGGGCCGACGGCCACCAAGTGGATTGTTAAGCGTTGAGTTCAGAATGTTTATTTATTATTTATTTTTGTTGTTGTTGGCTTCCTCACTTGAATTGAGACACATCCCAAATGAGGAGAGCCACGCTGATGGATATAAAGCTCCTGCTATTGTGCAGGGCTTGCTCTTGGCTCTGAAGACACAGAATAACATCGCGCACGCGCACGCGCGCGCAACGAAGACCATCTACTGCCGCGGAGGCTCACTAGAGGATTTTTATAAGTAACAAGTACACAAAATATAACGGAATAAAGTGGTCTGGGGAGAAGTAAAGCCGGACAAGGGCAAAGGGGACAAGCTCTCCAGAACAGGGCGGCCTGGGCCAGCGAGCTGCGCGGAGAAGACCACGCCAGGCAGCAGAGGCGGACCCACGTGGTGCGCCTGAGGGGCATCTCCTCCGAGAAGCAGCCGAAGAGAAAGGACTGACCAGCACGTGAGTCGTTCCTGCTCCCCAAGTTGCCAAGGGGAGAATCCCAGCTTCCGCAGGGACACGAATGGGGGGTGGAAGGTGAGTGGCGAGGCGTGTTACACTAATTTATGTCCCTGCACACGGGAGGGATCGGCGGGCGCAACCTCTCACACCAAGGACGGGGCCTGGGAGAACACAGGCAGCGGAGTGACCGACTCCAAGCAGGCGCTCAGTTACAACAGCGGCCGTGACCATGAGCGTTGCTGAGTGTGCAGCGCGCAGCCGACGTGACGCGGGGCCCTTCCTGCGCGCAGCCTCGCTTACCCTTCACAGCAGCCCTCGTTGGCAGTCGTGACCACTTGGTTTAGCCAAATAAAACCGCCAGCATTTTGCTAGTGAATCTAACAAAATCCCAACTTTACAGACTAAAAACGAGTTTTGATTGTTGTTGCTGCTGCTGCCGTCAGCGCACACGGCCAGCCTCTGAACTCGCAGAAGCCCGCTGAAAACGAGCTGCAGGGGGGCAGGTGCTGGTTCCCCCTTCCCTTGGAGGGGCTGCATCTGCATTGGGTTTGCATTGGGTCATCCTCCCCAGCCTGCAGCACTCCTTGTGCCCTGGAGCACGTGAGAATTCCAAGGTACTGGGGGGTCTCTAGTGGCCTGTCATCCTGGGACCCCCCCCTCATCAATCGTTTTTCTTCAAGGATCTCTGAAGATTCGGCGCACTGAGCGAATGTGCAGATGGTACAGTGCAGAGAGCCAGGTGAGCAAGTGTGACCCAAAACGTCACCGCGAGAGGCTGCATCGAAGGGACCAAGTCCATCAGATGACATCCAACAGGGACAAACTCCTGCAATCTTTCACTCAACCATTACCCATCGGTTGTCTGCCCTACGTCAGCCACTGCGCTACGTGCTCGGTATTCAGCGACCAACAAGGGAGGCGCGGCACCTCCTATTGTTGGGTTTAGCGTCCGTCCTGGAAGCCAGCCGTAAACAAGGACACCAACATGGTCATTACCAACGGTGACACGTGTGAGAACGATGAGGCGGCGTGTGGCCAGGTGGACAGGGGCTCTTAGAGGCTCGGGGTACAGAGTGTCGCAAGGACCCGCATCCTGAGGAAGCGGTCATGAGGAATGGTGGTGGCGGGGAGGGCGTTCTGGGCCCAGGCAGTGCCTCGTACCAGGTTCCTGAGCTGGGGATGGCCACGGTGAGCGGCAGGAATTTGAGACCATAGGGACCGCAGTGAAAGCAGTGAGGGGACAGGAAACGAGACAGAAACAGGAATGAGACTGCATAGGGCCTTGGTGAGGAAAATGAGTTCTATTTCTTGTTACTGAGTGTATACTAATCCCAAGCACCCCACCCAGGCTCAAAATTCTCTGCTCAAATAGTGAGTGAGGGAGACTGGAAGAGACCTTGAACTTAGTAACTTCAGGATCGAATTGCGGCCTGAGGCAGCATAGCAACAGCAGGACACGTCTACGGAGAGCTGAGGAAGCCTGACACCTGTGAATGGCACTCTGCTGTCCTTATGAAGGAGGGGCATGTCCTGGTCCCCCCGCCCCTCCGGGACACGCAGAGCACAGCTGCAGCCCTGGGTTCAGACCTGAGAGCCACACTTTCGACCCCAGGATCCTGAGGGGTCTGTAAATGACATGAAGTGCAGAACCACGAGGAAGACGTGGCTGCTCAGAGTGACGGAGAGGGGCTTGGGGGTGGCCTGGGAAACGCACCCTACTCCAAAGTCCTATCTTGTGGGAGCCACGGAGCACTGTGCTGGCTTACCTTCCCCGTAAGGACACTGGCACTCACCGAGGATGTCATGACCAGTCAGTGACAAGGTGGGATTTAATCTCAGGACCACGCTGGGGCTCTCGCCATTACAGCACACTCCCCTCAGGTGGGAGAGTCACGAGCTCAGAGGACAGACAGAGGTAGAAGGTGTGCAGCGGCTGAACCGGTGTCCAGAGGAGAAGGACTTCCGTGTGCTGTGTAACAACAGCGACCCTCTGCCTCATCTCAGAAGGTAGGTCTGCGACCAGAGACTGGGGCAACCTTTGTAGAGGAAGCTGTGGCGGGACCCCACCTGTGGCTGGGGGATGGACTTGGGCTCTAAAGGCCCTATCAACATGCACATAATTCTCTGTTCGTATCCCTAGAGCAGTTTCCATCTATGCAGGACTAGTATGCTCAAAATACTATGGGAGACGTATCGACCCATAGAATAGAGCTGAGAGTCAAGAAATAAGCCTCTATGTCTACGAGTACGGTCTACGGATTTTTGACAAAGGTGCCAAAGAAAGGGAATGCGTGCTAGCACTCCCTCCCTCCTCTCTGGCCAGGCGTGGGGGTGAGCCTCCCACTGCCGCAGCCGTCATGGCTCTGTCCATCCTAAGGCAGGTTGGAGAGAGTCCACGAGCTCTGATTTGACTCTGGCTCTGTTCCCCTCTTGGATAAAGGGTCCTATCATATCAAGATGCTCAGGGATACTGCACAATCCTTTCCTCAGACAAGTCTCGAGTCCATTTCACATTGGCATCGGGTCCAGAGATGAGACTGCCCTCACTGTACATCTAAGTTCCGTGGGAGGACAGCGGTCAAGGCGTGGGATGTTCCTCTCTTCTTGAGGAACTAATCACCTGAGATTAGGAGGACAGTCCCCACACCTAACTGACATTAGCGTGACCATACCTCATGCAGGTGTGCTACAGGACTCACGTTCACGGTGTGTGTTAAATTGGCAAGTACGTCCCTACAACTGACACGCACACATCTGTCTGCTCACCTAAAATCTCTCATCTCTTACATAATCGCAAATATTGTATTTAATGCCCATGCCCTTTTAAATTCACACGCACGCGCACGCGCACGCGCACGCGCGCGGAAACGGCATACTCATCGGTGTGCACACACACCTCCTACTGGCCACCACAACCACGGAAGGTCTATCCCGCCCGCCCGCTTTTCCTGCACATTTAAGTCAGAAGGAACCTGGTCGCCCCGCCCCATCCCCCTTACTCCGGGGGCAGATGGGATAACGCTGTGCCCATCAGAGGAAACGTGCTCCCTGCCTGCCCACAAGCGCCTCCATGCGTGGGTGTGACGCCGCAGTCCCCGCCCCTAGGACGGGCTTGGTGATCTCCAGACAAACATCACTCGCATCTCCCAAACTGGAAAGCCGGTAACCCTGGCCAGCTGGACAAGTATAAAAAGGCGTCCCCCTTTGCCTCGAACCAAATGAACTCTCTCTTCCAATTGCCGATGGCAGAAAAGCAGGAGGTCAGGAGCGAAAGGAAGGCCACCCACCTCTTTTCCTTCCTAAGAACAGTGTCATTCTTTTTCTTTTTTACTTCTCTCATTCCACGGCAGCTGCTCATGGAATTTTAAACTGATCTAAAAGCTCATGTAGATGGGAGAGAAATAAACTTGTGGCTATAGAGATCCCAGCCTTAAGGCGTGGTTCTCCCCACCCTCCACCCCAAGACTCGATGTCACCAGCGGTGACATGAAATGGACTCACGCCAGAAGGCTCTTGTTTCCATTTCACGTCCAGCGTCCTGGGCGAGTCAGTGTCCTTTCACCACAGATACCAGACGGACCCAGCTGCAAATTCCAATTTAGCTGCTTAATTCACTAAACTTCAGATTTCTCTTCTGTAAAAGGGGGAGCTAACACTCGCCTCACAGGATTATTGGAGAATTTAATGACATAATGACTGCAAAAAGCCTCTGTAAAACATAACTAATCAAATTATTAGCTGTTGAAAAAACATTTCAAATAAAATTATGCTGTTGATTGACTTGGGGAAATATTTAGGTGAATCTTTTTTTTTTTTACATTTGTAAAAATTGCAAACTGTGGAGTATAAACATATGCAAAATATAGTATGGGAAACAGAAAGAAAAGTGCTTAATTATGTGAATTCCTTCTCTTTTATTATAGCAAGATTAGGGTCTTACCATAGAGCTAATGTCACACACATAGTTTTTATGACCACGTCATCTTTTTGTAGGGGTCTTAACCTATAGCTGCACATATATTATAAGCTGTCTAATAACAATATATAAAACAATAGAGTATTAGACAGCTTCATTTATAAATCAGTGCAACATACTGAACCCGGGATCGTGCAGTCAGAGAGAGAGTCCTGACTTGGCACCTACATGCTGGGTAATTCCAGGGAGTCATCACTAGGACTCCCAGGTTCTCATTTTTCTAATATATATAATATGAATGCTATTAATCTATTCAAGTTCCACTTCACAGGGCTGTTGTGAGGATCAAATGGGGCAATGAATGTGAAAGCACGTTGACAAGACTTGTTATTAATCAAATCCTTGGCTGGACCAGCACACATTCCTAAGCAGCTCCTCAGCCAAGGGGCTTGACTAGTTGTCTGACATCTCTCGACATTGACCTCTTGGTCAATGGATCATCTGAGTGGGCCAGCTTTTTCTGTAAAGGGCCTGATATAAATATTTCACACCCACTCACCTCAACATCTTTCAATGGAGAGGGGGACAGTGGTCTCCGTCATTACCCAGTCCTGCTGAGGTCAAATAAAAGAAGCCATAGACCACACAGAAAATGAACAGGAGCAGCTGTGGTCCAGTGTGACATTACTTACAAAAATAGGAGGAAGAACTTTCGGTCTAGGGGAGAATAACACAGGCCTTATTTTCCCTGCTCCCTACTCCCTGCCCCCATTAACACAACTATAAACCACAAAAATGACACAAGGACAAGCAAAAGACACTCTGACTGGTAGTGAGAAGGCAAACAGGTTTGAGACCCCTGGGACTTAAGGAACAGAACAGTGGCTGGGCACCTGGTGCCCCCTCCCCAACAGACATTTTATAAGTCATCCCCAGACCTAATGTGTTTCCACCCTCGGCCTAGTAAGAGAAGGCATCTCGCATCGATTCATTCCTGCGCCAGAAGAAACAGGAGTGGGCTGACCAGATGTCCCATTTTAAACGGGACAGAAAACAATGGTCTTGTCCTGTATCCGACAGTACGTATGGCCAGCCGACTGCTGCCTTGAATTTAGTCCAGTGAGACTAGGCTGACCGTAGGCAGTTTGAAAAGTGACAGTGCAGCTGTTTTCTGTCCTGCTTCAAACGGTACATCTGGTCAGCCTCAATGGGAATGAACCCCATTGGCAACCTCAAGGAAGACGACCACCACCATGGGCGAAGAACTACCCTTTCTCATGGGCCGGGCACCCCGGTTTTCTGTTAGGAGATAACAAGGCGGGCAGGCAGAGCTGACAGGGGACACTCAGCTACAGGAAGCACCCACTCCAGAGAGCCTCTTAGTACCCATGGGCTTGAGACACTACTCTCCTGTCCAAGGCAACAGGGCAACAGGGGGGTACCACTAGGAAAATGTCACCACGGCCCTCCCCCACAAAGAGACACCCAGAGCCCCCTCCCCAGGCCTGAGGAAACCCCTTCCACTTCAATAGGCCCAACGGGAACTCTAGTAGTGCCAGACAAACAGGCAGACCAAAACAAACTGCAACTTTGTTTGGCACCTTAGTCCAAACGAGTAGGCCAAGACCCACGTGCAAAACCAGATGAGGTGACTCCCTGCTAAAATAAAAGATTTAAATATAACCCAGCGTCTTCCAACATAATAGGTATAATGGATACAATTTTTAAAATCATCCATCATATCAAGAACCAAGAAAATCACAATTTGAGTGAAGAAAGACAATCAATTGATGCCAACACTGATTTGAGTCTAATATTGGAATTATCTGACAAAGATTTTTAAAGCAGCTGTCACAAAAATACTTCAATAATCAATTACAACTTATCTTGAAATATTTTTTTTTTAAATTTCAGCCAAGAAATAGAAGTTACTTAAAAAAAAAAAACCAAATGGAAATTATGGAACTGAAAAATGCAATAATAGAAATTAAAAAAAAACAACTTCATAGGATAGGCTCAATAACAGAAGAGAGGAGGTGACAGAAGACAAAAATCAATGAACTTAAGGACAAAAGAATAAAATTTACTCAATCTGGACAATAGAAACATAATGGATTGGGGGAAAAAATGGAACTCATCTTTGGACAATAAAGATCTAATATTCATTCATCGGAATTGTAGCACAAAAGCAAAGAGAGAATGGGGTTAAAACAATATTTGAAGACATAAGGGCTGAAATTTTCATAAATTTGGTGAAAGATACAAACCTATAAATCCAAAAGGCTGAGCTTACTCCACACGGGGTAAGTCCAAAGAAATCTACAACAAAATATACCACAATTAAACATTTGAAAATTAAATTCAAAGAAAATAGTCTTGAAACAACCAGAGAAATGACACTTCAGCTATAGTGGAATTCAAATAAAAGTGGATTTCTCATGTGAAGTATTGTAAGATGAAGAGTGTAGCTAATTCTCTATGCAGTGAAACTGTCCTCCAAGAATGAAAGGAAAATAAAAACATTCTAAAATGAAATGAAAAGAATTTGTCTCTAGCAGACTGACCCTTTGAATAGAAAGGAAAAGAAAAAAGAAGGAATACTAGAGCAACAGGAAGGAAGAAGAAAGAAAAGAAAGGTCAAAAATAGAGATATAAAAGAGCCCGTACTTTTCTTTGGGGATTTTATAAATCACTTCTGACGATTGAAACAAATATTATACATCATCTGATACTTAAGACAAAGGTATTTAAAAGGGAGCAAGGAAAAAGTTCTTAAATCCAGTGAGCTTTCCATATTTCACTTGAAGTAGTAAAATGATGATACTAGTTGGCGAGTTTAAGTCGCATATCTATATTTTTAATACACAGATCAACCCTTGTGAAAACTATACCAAGAGGTACATTAAAAAACATTATAAATAAGCCAAGATGGAATCCTAAAACATGTCAAGTAACCCTCAAGAAGACAAGAAAAGAGATACAGAGGAAACAAATACAAGACAAAAAATAAAAACGGCAGACTTAAGCACTAAGTTATCAATGATTACTTTAAATGTAAATGATCTAACTACACCAATCAAAAAACAGAGACTGGCCAAGTGGATACAAAAATAACACCCAACCATGCTGTTTGCAAGGAACGCCCTTTGCATTCAGTAAGGCAGGTAGGTTGAGAGTAAAAGAACAGAAAACAACAGACTACTCAAACAGCTTTTTAAAAAGGGGGACTAGTTTAATTCACATTTGATAAGGTAGATTTCAGAGAAAAAAAATTACTAGAGACCAGAGAGATATTATATCATAATGATAAAAGTATCCTGCATGGGAGGTGCACGAAATGACAAGCTGCAGAGTGGGAGAAATGTCGGTCAGCCAGGTATCTGACGGAGCACAAGTTTGTAGAATATACAGAGAACTCTCAAAACGGGACAGTAATAAACAACACAATTAGAAAGTGGGCAAATACATGAACAGAACATTCTCTCAAGAGGATATGCAGATGGGAAATAAGCACATGAAAAGATCTTCAACATCATTAGTCATTAGGAAATGCAAATTAAAGCCACCATGAGCTATTGCTGCACACCTATCCGAGCGGCTAAAATAGAAAGCAGTGACGACACCAAATGCTGGTGAGGATGCAGAAAAGCTGGCTCCCTCCCACGTTGTTGGTGGCAATGCGTAATGGCACAAGAGTCATTCTGGAAAAGTTTTGTAGTTATTATAAAATTAAACATTCAACTATTATACACCCAGCAATTTTACTCTAGTGCATATATACCAGAATAAAAGAAAACTATTCACACAAAAATCTGTACGTGAATGTTTATAGCAATTTTATCTGTACTAACAAAAAACTGAAATCACTTCAGATGTCCTTCAACAGGAGAATGGTTGGACAACTGTGGTATATACGAGTACATACCATAGAATACTACTCAGCAAAAACAAAACAAAACAAAACAAAACAAAAACACAAAAAAAACAAACCAGAATACACTATTGCTATGCAAAATAACTTGGATGAATTTCCAAGCAATTTATCCTGGAGCAAAGCCAAAATTTTTAAGTCACACCCAAAAGGCGACATTCACTATGATTTCATTTATGTAACATGTTTGACATATCAGTATTTTAGAACTGAAGTCTTGGTCCGTGGTTCTCAGTGGTCAGGGTCATGGCATCGGAGGTGGGAGGCAGGCGGATGTGGTCGGAAAAGGGCAGCGGAAGGGACCTTTGTGGTGTTGGACCTGCTCATAAACTTGACAACTGTGGTGGCGGATACACAAACCTAAACAGAAGAGGTAACTCTATAACACCTAATAAAACACACAAGTGAGCACGAGCAGAACCAGAAAAAATCTGAGTAAGATCACTGGGTCATATGGGTGCCAATTTCCTGGTTATGAAATGACACCATCATTTTGCAAAATGTTATCGTTAAGGAAAACGGCAAACCGTATGGGGTTTTTTTGTATTATTTTTCACAACTGCATATGATCTACAAACTGTCTCAAGAAATATTTCATTTTTTTTAAAAAAGAAGGAAAACAACCAAAACACCCAGGTCTGTGAGCCATCATTTGCAGACCCCGGATCTACACCATCATTTCTGAACTTTAGAAGCACATTAAACATCACGTAGGGAGGGGAGATTTTGGTTTTTGTCTTTTCTTCCCATGTTTTTACAGGTGGTCTCTAAAAACATTTTTTTGCAATTATAGTTGGCATTCAACATTACTTTATATTGGTTTCAGGTGTACAGCATCATGGTTAGACATTTCTAGAATTAATGTAGTGAGCCCCCAATAAGTCTAGGACCCTCCTGGCACTATCCACAGTTGTTGCAATATTTGTGACTATATTCTCTATGCTGTGCTTCACATCCCTGTGACTATTTGGTAACTGCCCATTTGTACTTCTTAATCCCCTCACCTTTGTCACCCAGCCCTGTGGCCCCCCTCCCATCTGGCAACCATCAGTTTGTTCTCTGTATCTATGAGTCCATTTCTGTTTTGGTTTTTTGCTTTGTTTTGTTTGTTTGTTGGGTTGGTTCTTTAGTGAGATCATACGGTTCACCCGGGCAGTTTTAAAACTATAGCTGTCTTGGAGTTCCCTGGTGGTGTAGTGGCTTGGGGCTTCGGCGCTGGCGCTGTCAATGCTGTGGCCTGGGTTCGATTCCCAGCCAGGGAGCTACCCACATACAAAAACAAACAAACAAAAAAACCCAAAAAAACAAACAAACAAAAACAAACTAACAAAACTATAGCTGTCTGGGCTAAACCCCGGAGACTGTGGTTAGTCTCAGTCGGGGCTCTGGCATGCATAGTTTTTCAAAGATTCCCAGGTGATTCTATTACGCAGTCAGAGTGGCAAACCAACGATCCCTTGTATATAAAATGTTAATCACCTCTGTCTCTTCCCGTCCCACAGGTAATCAGACAACAAAACCTAAAAAATACATATATACCCACAGAAAACTTCTGGTGCCCTCAGTGAGTTTCCTAACGGCGCCATGCTTTCTACTGTGGCACTTACCACATGTTTATACTCACAGATTCAGCTGTCTGTGTTTCCCACAGGCTTACGCACGCCCCGAGAGGCGGGCCTGGGTCTTTGCTGCTCGTGCTTTAGGCCTAGTGCAGGCGACAGAGGAGATGCTCAATAAAGAGTGCCTCCGTGAATGAGTGCATGATCTCCGTCTGCAAATCTCTTACACATGAATAACCGTTCTTCTCGGCTTCTTGCTGTAAAACTACAGCTCCTCATCCCAACACCCTTTATTAGCAGCAGGACGTGCCATTTCCAAGCCAATGGAACGACCTGTGCTTTCCTGATTGGGAGGTTCTCTGCTGACCAGGTGGTGGAAAGGTGACAATTCATGACTGATCAGTTTTGTCAGGGCTTGGACGTGGCACCACCTGCCCGCAGAGCCAACAATAGTCAATCATTCCACTGGGATTTAGAACATGTTTACACTGATTACAGAGCATCCTTCTGTATGGGGAGCAGTGAGGAATCCCAAGAGGGCAGGCAGTTTTGAAAGATGAGATGCTAACTTCTGTGCTATGCAAATTGAGTTTGGGTTGAAATACGAGTTCTGTCTTCCAGACTCAAGTGCCCAGTGGAAACATCAGTGTTACTGTAAAATATGGTGATGCACTGGAGCTCACACATTATGCTGAGAGGCCTTCACAGGCGATGCAGCACACGTAGTTCTTTATTGTTTTATTCAGTGTTTGAGGGAGTTGCCCACCTACTAATAAATTCTTCTTCTTAGGATGAGGGCACCAGACAAGTACAAAACAGAGTTTTTGCTTTTAAAAATGTATGCGTGTTGGAGGGGGAGTCCCTTTGCATTTCTTCAGCTCCTTGCTTAGAAGAAGGAGGTGGTGCTAGAAAAACACACACTCATTTGTTGTCATGGTGGCAGGACAGCAGGGACTCCACGTTGCCTGTTTTTCTAAGGAGGGAAAACGGAGGCACAGGAGAGTTCCTGAAAACAGTGAGATGGAGCAGGGACCAGAATGTAGGAAGGGATCATGTCATCTAGCCCCCGTCTACCGGTGTCCTCTTGGGACCAATAAAGTTCTGGGGGACAGCGTCATTGGAATGGACAAAAGAATGTCCAGTTCGACTCCAAAACATGTGCTGGGTTTGTGTAACATGGAATGAACTTGGCTGTGATACTTAGAAAGCCTAAATGAATGACTTCTAAATGTTTAAAAATCAACGACTCCATAAACATGAAAAAACTGCATACACATCATCAATGTGTCTGTCGCTATTTTTCTGTCACTTTCCATAAGGAAAATCTAAGCTCCACAAGGACAAAGACTGTGTCCTATTCAACACTATCTGAAGGACCTAGAACAATGTCTAGGGTGCAGTGAATGCTCAGGAAATATTTGTTGAATGAAATAATAAACACCTGAATAAGCATATGTCTATTTGTTCCTGAGTTATATTCATGTAATTCAAACTAATGTATATTCATGTTGTAAAACATTATGCAAATTTTAATACATTGTGTGAAACAAAACTTTAAAGAAAGAGAAACAAATAAATGTGAATAGTAGTGCTAGTGATTTCCCCTCAACCCTCCCAAAATTATTGCTATCTTTGGACTGGATATAAAATTATTTTTAACTTCAGGGTGAATGTGAATCACGAGATCAGCTTTTTAAAGATGAGTATTTTCATCCAGGCCTCCTCTGAATCCTCAGACTCTGCATTTCGTATGTCTGGCTAGGCAAGGCTTACTGAGAGGCTCACTGCCTTTTAAACAAGCCCTGGGGAGTTAGGTTGTGTGTGTACTTGAACTACACTTTATGAAACCTGTCGTAGGGAAAGCGTTGCTTACATGGGGCCTAAGCGGCTCCCGGTCACTGGACTGAGCCAGCTCTGTCTCTCACAATGATGCAGTTCTCTGGAGCCTGGCTTTTACACACACACACACACACACACACACACACTCACCACTCTCCCCACAGTGCTTGGTACCCTAAGAATCACATTCAATGACCAACAGCAGAAGCTAAGATCACCTACAGCAATGCTTTGGCCACGCGGGGGCCTGGCAACACTTCAGAGCCATGGACAGCTCCCGGGAGCGCACCAGCCCCCCAACCCCTGAGAGCCGTCCCTGCGTCTTCCTGTTGATCCCTACCTCCCGAGTGCAGGCAGTACAGAGGTCTAGGAGATGCTGGAGCTGGGTCCCTGCCCCGCAAGCCCCCAGCAATGCCTGTCCTGTGTCTGAAGGACATCGTAGTGGCCTCTCACTACCTGTATTTATCTTGGTTCTTCTCCAGTGCCTCCTCCGGAATGCTGATGGTGCTGACCAACAGTTCACATCAATGCCAAATAATTCACGGCCACACGTAACGTCACAAAACGAACCAGGAGGTGTGGGGATGAGAGGACAGCACCCCAAGCGGGGGCAAGTGGCTGATCAAGGATGTGGGGGCGGAACCACTCCATAAGCAAATATCGAATTTCTAGTCTGTGCCAAGCACCGTGAGGGAAGCAACGAGACCTTTGAATTTTTTTTTTTAATGTTTTTAAAGTCGTAGACTTGCAGAAAAGTGACAAATATAGCAGAGTGTTTACATTTCTAATATTAACAACTTACTGAACCATAGTTTGATGATCAAAATCAGGAAATGAACATGATGGACTATTCTCTGGTGTTTTTCTCTCATGTCCTTTTCCTGTTTCAGACTCTGCTCCATGTAGAGCGTTAGTCAGAGTTCCTTAGTGTCCCTGAGTCTGTGACAGTTCCTCATTACTTTCTTGTTTTTCATGACTTTGATATTCTCGATGGGCACTGATCAGTTATTCTGCAGAATGCGCGCAGTCTGGGTTTGTCTGCCATTTTCTCATGCTGAGTTTGAGGCCAGTGACATTGCTTTAGTTTTCTCAGTGGCCGGAGTTAGGAAATATATGCATGCATACACACGTATCTGATTTACTTCTCCATATATCTATCTGTATATATTTTAGAACAATAAATTCATACTGATACCGTCAATTCTAATCCAATGCCACTACGTTCATTCGAGCTTTTCTCTGTCCCTTATTTGTAACTTCTTTCTCTGACAAGGTACCTGGCGCTCATTAGCTAAAATTTATTCACTTGTGTGTGTGTAACATGTATACAAAGGCTGTCTGGAAAGTATCCAGCCATGTAATATGAAAAACAGAGGCATTTATGGCTGGGACTTTTTCCGAACAGCCTTCGTATACATGCAGTAACAGAGCTATAATGCAGATCCTATGAGAATACAGTATTTGTGCACAGTTCTTTCTGGCTTTAACCTTATAGCACGCTGTTAAAAAAGCAAACCAAACCAAACAAAACCCTGCTTTCCAAATGTAGAGTATCTCCGATGTAAATTTATGGTGTACGTATGCAGGTTCACGTGTGTGCCCTATGCAGTACCTTCCATGATTTAAATGTTCCTGCCAGCCCACTGACTAATGCAGACTGAAACCGAGCCAGCAGAAACAGCTGTGAACATACCCGATGACTACAGCAGGTGAGGAAGCGATGAGTCTCACGGAAGGCGTTCTGTCTCAGCATTATCTTCCCCTGCTCTAAGCCTCTTGGTGTGTTTCCAGGACTGCTCCACAAAGCTTAGGAGTACTCATTTGTCAGACTTGCACATAAACAACAGCTGAGCTTTCTCTCATTTTCCAAAGGCTGTGCTCCCTTAGAACCTGTGCTTGCCTCTGTCGTAGCATTTACTGCCCTGTGTTATAAACTACCTTTTCCCTATTCTGTCCCCATCCCTCCCCAACACCAAACTCGGCGTCTTTGAGAACGCAGATTTTGCCTTACTTACCTCTCCATCTGCACTGACTCTCTTAGTGCCCAGAAGGATTGCCGGTCAGTCACTACGTCCTGAGTGGCTGAATGAACATGAGTCACATTGGGGTAGCTCTGCCTAAACTGTGTCCTTCAACCCCGGCGGAAGATCATCCAATGTGCTCACTAAAAATGCCGACCCTGGGCCCCACCTGGATGTCTTAAGATTCGGTGGATCGGGGCAAGGCCCAAGAATTTGCCTTTCTGCAAGACATCCAGGAGTTCTTAACTTACTTTCAGGTTTGCTAACCACATGCATGCCGGCTAATAAGGTACTGATAAGAGTTTGGTCAACTGGAGTCATCCGAGGAGGCATCTTGAAAGAGAAGTTATCATCTGACTTTTTATTTTTTTTTATTTTTTTTTTAAATTCATTTTTATTGTTAGACTTATTGGGGTGACATCTGTTAGCAAGGATTACATAGGTTTCAGGCATATAATTCTACAGTGCATTGTCAACTTGATGTATAATAAGTTCATGACCTAATGTGACTTCTCTTTCCATCACCTTATATTTAGCTTCCCCCACTCCTCTCCCACCCCCTCCCCTTTCTCCCCTCCCTAACCTACTCGTTCATCTGACTTTTTAAACATGAATCGGATGAAGGCCCCTGTATCCAGATAATAAAAGGTCTGACGACACTACTTCACGTCTCCTTCAGTGGTCTGGGAGGGCGAAGAAGCCTCCAGATGTTTTTTTCAGAAGCGCCAACCCTTCCCTCTGAGTATGGCGACTGTTCATATGAACATGCAGAAGGTGTGTTCTGAGGCCAGTTCTGCCCCTAAGTCTGTGCATAACTGAGAGATACTACTACTACTATGTACTGCCATAGTAATACTTTTATTGTTATTATTATTATTACCCAACAAACATTCAAATGTTTCCTATGCTATGCTTACTAAGCATTCCACGTGCACTGACTGACCTTACCCCTGGGTACTATTATAATGTCTGTATTTCACGAGGACACGCAGATTCAGAAAGATTTAGCAACTTTCCCAAATTTGCAAAATGACCACATTGTTCATCTGTAAATTGGGAATAATGTTACGTCCCTCATAGGACCGTGATGAGTTTTAAACTCTAAGAGTTGCTGGGAATTTTCTGGATGAAATGCAAAAAAAAGAGCTACTGACAGCGCCAACACTGGAAGCTTGGTGGGAGGGAGACTAGCAGTTAAATAAACTTTCCTTGCAAGTTATTTAGTGCCTTCCGCAATCCGTGGGAGCTGTCATTATAATAACCAAAGTAACCCAATGAAGGAAGAGAGAGGGAGGCAACACGGAAACCGGACACGCTGCTACCGGCGGGAGAGACGAGCCCAAGGGTCACGGTGATGCCCTTGGAGGCCGGCACCGAGACACACTTGTCCGGGGAAGCTGGAGTCATTAGGGAGCTAGACGCCCCAAAAGGGGCCAGGCAGAGGGAGAAGGAAGAAATACTCCGGTGGCACTTAAAATTAAAAAATACTGACTCCCCGCGCCCACCGTCACGGGAAAAGCAAACTCTCCCACTCGTCACCCTTAAGCAGGTGACGTGCTCTTGCCAAGAGCTAAGAGCAGGCCTGACGTCAGCCGAGGCCTAAAACGCGCTTGCGCAGTGACACTTGCCCACGTGCACCTTTGCCACTGCCATGGGGGCGACCGTGCCCGGGCAGCCAACTCGCCCCGAAGGGTAAGTGACATGCGGAGTAGCGATCCCGCAGGCAACTCGCAAAAGTAGAGCGTGGGGTGCGTTCCCTTCAGCTGCTACCCCAGCCTGTCCATCGCCATGGGAGCCCGAAGGAAATGCTCACCACGACATGCCTCTGGGCTTTGCTATCCCACAGCAACCGCTGGCAGATGCACCTAGCTTCCCCTCCCCCCGGCCCCCCAGCCTCCCCTTCCCCCTGTGCCGCCCGTGGGCTGCACCCAGGCGGAAGCCAGCGGAGCAGCCTCCTGGGAGACACAGCCTCCACGTGGTGCTGGGATGACCAAGGAAGGGAGCAGGGTGGGAGAGTAGGGCGACAGGTGCACACCCGTGAACAGCTTACAACGGCGTCGCAGCGCCTGGCAGAAAATAGGCTGTTGGATCAGTGGAAATTAATATTCCTTTGGAAAACAAATCCCTGGGAGGTGTTAGGCCCACCATCGGGCTCCAAGTCACCTTCCAGGGCAGTGTCCCTGGATTCCAGCTGAAAAGGAACACTCCTGAGAAGCAGACTCACTGAGGAGCAATGCATAATGATGTGATGATGAGGACGAGGAGGGTGTGATGATGAAAAAACATTTACTGAGCATTGCATCTGCTCCCGGCACAGTAAGTTCTTTCCCTCGATCATTTGTGCCTCAGAATAACCCTGTGACGTTGGTACTTATATACCTATTTTACCAGTGAAAGAAATTTGAGGCACAGAGAGAGGGTCCAAGGTCACAGCTGGTGAGTGTCAGGAGCAGTATTTGAACCCAGATCGTCTGGTGCAGAGTCCATGCTTTGACCAGGAAGGCACGGTGGGGAAGTCCCCGTGGCTTAGATCATGAAGAGATAGGAGTCGGCGTGTGTGTGTGTGACTGTCGGTGAGTCTGTGTGCCTGGCAGAGGTGAGGGGAGGAACTGGCTCGTAAAGCTTCATCGAAAGCACTCTGAATTCACAAGTTTTGCTCACGGTGGGGAAGAGGCGGCGAGGTTAGGGCACTGCATTGACCTCGGAGCCAGGTTACTGAAGCCAAAGCCACACGCCCTTCCGGGCACAAACACTTCCTGGGCGAGTGCAGCTGACAAGCAGAGGAGAGGGACACCGTCACTTGGACTGCAGATATGACTGACAGGCACCTTCTCTGGGAGCCCCGGCAGCTTGGGAGCAGAATAATTCATGAGTGACAAGCGTAGTCCTGTGTTCTCTTCTCGGGTGTAGGAGGAGGGGACAACCTAGGGACTGGTGCCAGATGCTCCAAGGAATAATGAGTTTTGGAATCAGAGAAACACTGGCTGGTCTCAGTCTGGACTCGTCCTCTTATCAGCGAATGGTCCCGGGGAAGTCATTTAATGTCTCTCAACCAACCCACTGATACGGGCAATTCCCCACCCGAAAACTGGATGATAATAACATCTCCTTCGGAAGGCTGTCAGGGAGATTCAGTAAGATAATGTGTATTAAAATACTTCCTCGGTGCCTGGCATCTGGTAGTGTTCAGTGATTGTTGGAGATAAGCTCTTTCTCTCCCTAACTGATTGTAATGAGTCGAATAATGGTAGGAAGTGGATATACCTATAACCAGACCCCAAGCATCATCGCTACACATGCTGCAGGAAACTCAGTTAGAAGGAAAGGCCTCCCACAGGTGTCGCTGGTGGTATAGCCAATGGGCTATGCGCACGGGCTTTGGCATAAGTTACCTGGATTCTAAGTCCAACCCAACCATCCACCTGATAAATGGTTTCCAGCAAGCTAGTTAATGTCTTGAAGCCTTGGTTTCCTCGCCTGTGAAATGGGCGATTATAACAGTGCCTGTGCTGCTGGGGACTTACGAGTGCTCGCTGAGCTAAGGCACTTCACGCACTCGACACAGTCCCTGGCACACGGCAAACTCTCCCTCCGTACTACTTGTGAATATCAATGGTGCATTATGTAAGATGCATCGATCGAGCATGCGGGCTCCAGAACCAAACCTACGGAGCTCGGAACCGGGCTCTGCCAGTCATCGTAGCACAGTGAGCACACCTCATGCACTGGCTCGCCTCCCAGTGTTTCGCTGGCCCACCTGTGACCCAGTGATAATGATGCAATCTTCTTCAGGGAGGTTGCTGTGAAGATTAGCTGAGTCGTGGGTGCGTGCAAGACACTCAGGATAACGTAAATAAGGATTAGATAAGGATTCGGTAACCATTGCGTTGCCTTAATTTCTAAGATGCTCCATTAACCTGCGCCCATGGGGATTGGTAGATGCAGGATAAATGTAAGTAGACTCTTTGTTAACCAGAATTCAAAAACAGGCATTCTCAAGCAACCAGGAAAATGTCAAGGAACCAACAATATTTTTTGCCAGTTGCTTGAGAGTGCCAGTTGCTTGAGTTCCAGTTAACAGAGAGTCTACTGTATCTACTTCATCAGATCACAAGAACACTGCATGTATATGCAAAACTCATTCCATCAGGGACATGAATCAAAGATGATCAAATCAAACACCAATAAAATACTGGGAGAAAGGGATTAAAAACGGGCAGGGGTTACTGACTGAGCAGAAAATGAAGTTGCAGGGTGCTTTCTAAGCTCTACTGAAAGGGGAAAAATCATAGAAACAACAGTGTCTGTAATACAGAAGAGGACCTTGAAAATTTATATAGTATGTGTGTAATTTATATGTGTTTATATATTTCATGTGTATGCATATATAGACACTATGTAAAATACGAACATATGGCAAAAGAGAACAAATTCTCTGTATGTAATACCTAGGAGAGTTACCCTGGTTATAGATACAGGAAACAGTGAGGTTGTTTCATCGAATGAATGAATGAGTAGTAAGAGTTATTACTCAAAATTATTAGCTGACAACAAGCACCACCCAAAGAACATGGAGACAACTGGTCTACGGAACTATTTTCCAGCTCCTAGCTGAGGAATCCAAACTCTTCCCGTCTCAGCCCCACCCCGCTTTCCTTCCTCTTGGGCCTTCATCCATCCGCCATCCACGCCATCCCCCAAACAAACACTGCCTTGTCCCTCTCTTCTCTCTCTCTGGGATGCTCTTCCTTTTGTCTCTGCTCATCTCCAACTCATCCTCTCAACCCCGACTTCAATGCGTCTCCTGGGAATTCTTTCCCAGTTCTCTCAGCTGCCTCTTGCCTCCTTGCTTCCACAGCATTGTGTACAAACTTTCGATTATAGCTCTGATCACAACGAGTTGCACAACCCATTTTGGAGCCTGCCTTCTCCTCTCCCTGCTTAAGATGGTGCTAAGCACAGAGAGAATGCTTAATTTTTATTTGTGGAAAAAGTGCACAAAATGATGGCTGGATAGATGGCTGGCTGGCTGGCTGAGTCAGTATCTTCAGTTCCCGGATAGACTCCTGACGTCCCCTTCCCTTCCCTTCCAGCAGAGACTCCTCCTTTGACTGTCCCTGTCCCTGGAGGACTTCCAGTGTCACTCTCTTACCCTTCTTAATCTGTCATCCTTGAATGTCTTGTCTCCTCCTTGTGGCTTTCTCATCACTCCCAACCCCTCCCCACCGTACTCTCTCTGACCTACCTGTTGTTTCCTAATTGCCTTGTTTTGCACTGGGACTCTGACTGATACCTATAATCTCAAAGGTCTTGCAGGTCATCTGTTTGGCTCTTTCCTACTCAACCTTCAGAATTGGTATCTGGCATCACACCTTCCAGCAAGTTTTCTTGTACGACCAACCCAGGCAGTTTAAAAGAGCCACCCAGAATTCAAGCCAAGCTAACCGAAGGCCCCTCCGCCACACCCCTGCTGTCGGTTTGCTTCCCCTGGATGTGCTTGCAAGGCTCTTGGAAAGCTTCCCACGGTGCTGGCTTGGCTCCTAGGCTGCATGCTGCGACACAGGGAGTTCCATGTCAAACTCACAGTTAACTAACTACTGTACTTAAGCTAATCTCAGCCTAATTAATGGCTGCTGGAGCTCTCGGTGCTGATCAAGCAGGACTGCTCCTGCTCAGGGAGCTCTGCTTCCTCCAGACACAACCACGTTGGGACAAGGAGGTGGCAGCCGCCAGCCCCCCTCCGAGCCGGGGGCGCCTTAGTTCAATCACAGGGGACAGAGGGCGAAGATGAATTCGTGTTTACCAGCCTTCGAGGACCCTGGGGAGGTGCTGGAGCCCCAGCCAGTCATCTTTCCCACCTCGCATTGAGGTGCTCTCAGGAACCTGCAGTACTCAGTGAATGGTTTGCCAGGCAAATGTGCTGACATTTAGTAAAACTGACATTTTACGGGCAAATTTCCCCCCCAAACTTTTCTATTCATTTCCTTAAGGATTAAGGTAACATAAGCATACAGTTTAAAAAGCATATATAAAATTAAATTTTCCCATTAATAAAATATTACATGCTGATCGCAGAAGATTTAGAAAATACCCGAGAGTGGAAAGAAGCACCCACTCTAGAGGCAAACTCCGAAAGCATTCTGATTCATTTCCTTCCAGTCCCTTCCACGCAGTTGTTTTTATTCTCGGTGTTTGCATAGTTTTGATCGTTCTGTGTATGCAATTTTGAATCTTGATTTTTTAAATTACTATCTCCTAGGACACTCTTTTGCCGGCTATGCGTATCAACATGCATCTTAAATATAACATAATAAGCTCATATTGAACAGTTACTATGGTCCATCATACAAATTATTTTTTTTTCCAAACTTTAATCCAAACAGCAATCACTCAGGACACTGGGGCTCAGAGAAATGAAATAACCCACCCAAGTTCACAGGGCTGGGAAAATGCCGGGGCGTGGTCTGAGCTCAGGTCTTCTAGACCCCAACACCTGCTCTCTTAACCTCTGAGAACACTGCAGCCTAAAAACACTTCCGCCAGTCTTGTCCACACTAATGGATTTTACATGTATTCCTGCCCACGTGAGACGGAAACCTAAAATCGCTATTTAGAGTTCACGCATTGTTGGGATGTGCTTCTGCTTCTTGGTAGGTAGCTTCTAGTCAGCTCTCTATGTGACAGGTAAGGCAAAAGCAGAACAGAATGGGAACTGTCATCAATTTAAACCTCACCCTCTAGTTCACATTATCCTTTCCCTAACTTTATTATTAGGAGAGTATAACCCTTATGGCTATTGACACAAGGGCTGCGGAACACACAGACTTAATCTGAATGCTAACTCTGCCGCTTGCTATCTTCGTGGCCTTGAACAAATTACATACATAATGCCCATCCAACCAAGATGAGGGCTTTGAGTCTCAAATGGGGGTAAGTGAGTCAATAGATGCAAAGCATTTCATACTGTTCTTGAGAATTCGCAGAGTATTGTAAATGGTAGATACTTCTTTAGGTAACACTCAAAACATTCAAGATTTTAGCCTTCCTGCTAGTATATATACCAGGAGTGCCAAAAAGAAGTGTACACATTTTATGAGATGTTAGCTATGTATCACTTTTGGAAGTTGAATTGAATTACGGTAGCAATGTGTAATATGATGTTCACTCAAAAGATGGCATTAATCAAATGAATGCTACCATGTGACAGGCAGGACAGTCAAAGAAAATTGGGGAAGCACAGTTGTCATTTGAGAAGTGCAAGACCATTTTGATGTGGTTATTTGAAATTCGAGAGCATTGTTTGAGTTTCCCCCATGTTCTGCTGACTTAACACCCCTTGACTCCTACCTATGGGGGACCATAAAGGATGTGGTGTGCTGTAGAGAACAGGCTACACTGGTGGTACTTTGGGAAGAAACTGAAACAGCACATGCAGTGATACAAGTGGACACTTCGGTCAGCGTTGCTCAAGCAGCAGTTCATCGTAATCAGAAGTGTCCGAACACTGATGGTCACCACTTTGAAATGGTGACCACTTGAGGTGGTAACCTCTTGTAATTGCAGAAGTCAAATGTGATTTGTATTCATCTTTTGTTATTGGTTATATTGAGTATTGCAATCTTAATACTTTTTTTCCTTTCTTAAAAATGTGTATACATTTTTTTGGCACCCTCTGTATTATCATTAATTCAATCATGTCTTTGAGCTACTCTGAGTTAGTCTTTGTGCTAAGTACGAGAGATGTGAAGACAAAACATTTTGACTCATTATGAAGTTCACTCTCTCCTGAGAGATCCAGATACTCCTGACTAAAAGCAGGAGCCTGGGAGAGAAAATAAGCCACAGGCCACTCCAGTAGCTCTGGTCCCAGGCAACTTAATGGACCATGAGAAGCAGCTGCCCCTCCAGCCCAAGTCCCTCCTCAGTGGTGGTTCTGGGTGATGCATTTGTGATTTATACTAATCACAAGTAAAATTGGCCGTTTACCCAAGAAGATTCTGAAAATGTCAGTCCCTTACCTATGGTTCAAATTCTTCTCCCCAGCTCCTTTGTTGCACAAATGCTTGCCAAATACCTCCCTGGACCGGCTTCCAAAGCAGGAACCCATCCATCTGGGCAGAACATGAGTTGCTTGTCTCCAGTTATAATTTATTTCATTAACATATGGACGGGTTCCTTATTTCAGTATCATTACCGTGGGCTGGCTCTATTACCGGGATCCAGCTTTATTATATCTGGACGTCCTGCTTTATTTGGACAAATTCAGGATACATGTACGGCTGATCACACTTGTGTGATCACAGGGGACAAACATGCAGCTGTTCCTCTTCCTTATTTGCTGGTGCTCCATCTGCCCGTAAGCTTCCCCCCCTGCACGTACCCGCGTATCCTGTTCTACTTCCACTAACACTCATAAGTTTCCCTCTTCTGATGAAAAACATTTCCCTTGTGATCAATACTGCCCGTTACGCAGAGTTCACCAAGTGAGAGGGCAGAGGGGTAGAAGAAGAACCATCCTTAGGTATCACCATCTTACGTCGGAGCAGGCTTGACAAGTGAGGTGGTAGTATTTAACTTGGTTTAAAACAACAGGAAAGGCTTCCTAGAGGGTAACATGCGAATTGGGTTTTTAGGAGTCAGTGCAAGACTTCCAGACATCCTCCACACCACCACCACCACCACCACCACACACACACACACACACACACCCCAGAACATGTGCAAAGACATGGGGGCCTGAACCCTCACAGTGGAGCAAGTAACTACTAGGCTCTTCAATATGACATAGAAAGTGTGGGGTTGACAGACAGACGATGACAGTGGAAAAACTGATTTGAAACCAGATCAATAAAGGCTGTAGGACTCTATAGCGCTTCAAACGATGGGTGATCAGGAGCCACTAAATAATAAACAAGCAAAACACAAATCTGTAATTAAAATAGCAACCATCTGGCGAGCCCCCACCAGTGTGGCAGGCACCATACACAGCACACAAGATACATGTTACGTTAGAGACGGAACGGGAGGTTTTGATGATACAATATGGTCTTAGTTAGGGGCCTGGGAATGCCCGGGTCCTACCTAAGGGACCATCCCAGCCATCACGGAACTGTGGGGGTGCAGGTTCGAGTTGTATTACAGAACACGGTGCATGTGTGTGCTGGTGACGGGGCAGGGAAACACTTGAGGACAGCAGAAAGGGAAAGAGCACTACCGCATCAGTCACGACCGCAAGGATCTGAATTAAAGACGTGGCCTTGGGGAGGAGGAGACGGCCACGGATTGAAGAGTACTTAGGAGACAGAAAGAGCAGGATTTACTAATTGAAAGTGAGAAGTGTGCAGAAAAGACAAAAAAGGTCTCATCCGCTGCCTCGGAGCTCTCGGGGCAGAAATGACAGTGCTGAGAGCTCCCCGGCTCCCTTCCAGCCCACATCTGCCCGTCCAGAGCCTCAGCTCAGCTCCTCTGGAAACTTCCTGAACACGTCCCCCGTGTGCCAGGACCCTGCTGCCACCAGTGCAATGATCTCGCTGCTCGCTCTCAAGATGCTTAGCACCTTTGACTTGCCAACCGGCTCGTCCTGGTCCTTCTCGAGTTATGTCATTTCTAGTCCCGACAGCTCCAGCCAGACACACAGCCGATTTGTCCCCAACCTGTGGCGCTGTTTGTAGAGTGGAGGTAAACAGACTCTTACTTTTTGAATGTTTAATTCAGTGTCTGGCACGCACGCGCGCGCACACACACAGTAGGTAAATGAATAACTGAGCCTCGTACTTCAGTTGTGTCAGCTTACGTTTCCTCGGATGTGACAGGGGGGATGGAGTCCTATTTCAGTGTGTGGTTTTGAGGATAAAACGTAATTTGAAAAGGTGAATGTGTCTGTGCAGGTTGCATTGTGCAGTGCACATGGAAGGAAACATTACTGTCCTCATCACCATGCACAACGGTTACTTTCATGTGCCAACTTGCTGGGTCACAGGGTGCCCAGCCATTTGGTGAAGCGTTGTTCAGGGTGTGGCTATGAGAGAGCTTCTGGACAAGATCAGCATCGGCCGTGGGACCCTGAGGAAGGCAGACGGCCCTCCACCAGGGGCGGGGACCCGCCCATTCAACAGAAGTCTCAGGTAGATCAGAAAGCCTGACACTCCCGCAAGGGGAGAGACACCTCCTGCTCGCCTGCCTGCAAGCTGGGACACGGGCTCTTTTCCTGACTTTAGACTTGAATCAAAAAGTCAGCTCTTCTTGGGTCTTGAGCCTGCTTTGGGCTGGAACTTCGGCCTCAGCTCAGAACTAGGCCATCAGCATTCCTGGCCTCCGGCTTGGCCACTGCAGATGTTGGGACTAGTCAGCCTCCACAATCACGTGAGCCAGTGGCTTATAATAAATTAGTGTTTCTATAGCTATATCTAGCTAGCTAGCTAGCTAGCTCTAGGTAGATACAATAATATTCTCTCTCTCTCTCTCTCATACATTCTATTGGTTCTATTTCTCTGAAGAACCCTAATACAACACGGTTATTCCTAAAGCCAACATTTAGGAATTCTTCCCTCTGGGAAGCTCCCACTGAGATCCAGACCATGGTGAACAGAGTAAGAAACACTATTCTGGGGCAAAAACAAGGTACAGAGACTGGAATGGACTGGGCAGATGGGGGGGGACCACAGGCAGGGGAGCACACACAGGCCAGAGAACAATCCAAATTTCTAAGGAGCAAGAAACCTCTGACCTGCCCTCAAAACCAGGGCAGCAGCCACTCCTGGAACCTCAGCCACTGAAAAAAGACACGACCAGCCGTGCAAAGACCAACTGCAGTGCGAGGGTCTCAGTTAGGCGCTGTTTGTTGCAATGCATCAGGATGCACTCAGATGATTTCAGGAAGCATCACAGAACAAGGCGCGAACACTAACCCAGCTGCGCAGTGGCACAGTGAAGGGCATGTCAAGAACACCAGGAAAACCACGAGAAAGGCCCAGGATGCAGGTGCGTTGTAGCAAGTGCTTCAACACTACAGTGGTTTAAAAAAAAAGGGGGGGGCCTGTTTTTAAGTGGCAGCCCCTGGTGGGTACGACGGCAGGAGGGACACAACGTCTTAAAGAAGTCAGGCAACCACAAGACTCTCCCGCAAAGTCCTCTCATTTCTTTCTTCCTTTTTATAAACACTGGAAGCTCAGTGTCCACTTTCCGGAAGAATCTCTCTCGCGAAGGCTGTGCAGGCATTGCCATGGACTGGAGCTGCGAACGAGCGCTTTCAATCGGTTTCTAACATATTTGTGAGGTCGTCGCCTGCCCTGACACACAGGGCCGCTAAAGCTGTGGCGCCACGCAGGCCCCGGCTCTACAAAGTCCCGGAAGCGTGGCCGTGGCCGGCGGAGACACGGGGGGGACAGGCGCGCACTGCCCAACCTCGGGGAGGCTCTAATCCGTGGGTTCTTGAGCGTCCAGGAAGGACCAGGTGTAAACAACGCCGGCCTCGCTGCGAAAGGGCGTGCCAAGACCCTGACGGAGCTGCCCAATCTTGAATCAATCACAAAAGGCGGCGAGGTGATGAAGGACAAACTAGAGGATCGATGCTGGGTCTGGGCCAAGCCGGCTGGGAGAGCCAGACGAGTTCCTCAGTTTCAAGGTCACTTGTCTGAGTCAAGAAAGGTTACACATAATACATTAGGCGAAGTGTGTGGTTCACGGCCTGGATCGATCTCCGTGAGCATACATATTCTCCCAGAGGCCCCTGCGCGTCCGCAGAGAGACGCTATCTCCTAAAAGAATTGTGTTTTTCAAAATCATTTCTGCCACGGTGAGCTACGGAAGCTTTACAGATTTACATAACCCTTGTGCTAAATAGAAATGAAAGTGCTTCGCGTACAAATGAGAGAAACCCAACTTAATCAAGCCTGAGGAAAACAGAATTTGTCGACTCACTGACTCACATCACCAAAAAGTCTAGAAAAATACAAAAGTCGGGCAAGGCCGGAAGCCAGGGGTTCAGCCGGGATCATTGCGATTCTGTCATTCTCTCCAGTTCGCAGACACCACGGGGCCTTTTCCTGTGAAGGGACAGATGGTGGCCAGCAACCCCAGACCCACTGTGTATTTCCAAGGGAAATAAGCCCTTCCAGAAATCCCAGAAGTCTCCGTGGAAGAGCTAATTGGTCCAGCCTGCACCTATTTCTACAGCCCCGAATAAATCACTTTGGCGGGAAAACAGGATATTCTTATAAAAAGAGAGAAACGAGAAAAGGAGGTACAGGTGCTAAATAGATGAAAGAAACAGATGTCTGTACTTGTTTCATTTGACATGTTAATTCGGACCCGAAGAGATAACTGCTAGGAAATTGTGTGCTAACGTAAAAATTCTTATAAAAACCCAGAGGTGTGTAGCACTGAACGCAGGGGTAGTAAATGTGATTTTGTTTTATTTTGTTTTATTTTTGCTAGTGTCCACAAAGAGCTGAGAGATGAATGTGAGATCCTGTCTTGAATTTCCTTTCCACACTGAGTAATAAAAAGATACAGAGTCCGGAGTAATGAGGCTGAGTTCAAACTTGGACTCCTCTCTGCTACCAGATACGTGATCTGGGATGTGACCTACTGTTAGCTCGCCGAGCTCCAGGACTTGCTACTGCTAGGGGGCCTCAAAGAAACACAACGTGTGGAAGTACTTTGTAACCCAAAGAACTGCACGCAAACACGAGTGGAAATCGTAAGCGTTATGAAGCCAGGTTCCAGGAGGGGACATGGGCAAAGCGCAAGTATGGAGGAGCTGCAATTTCCCCCAAAGTGGAAGCAGTGCAGCTTCAGGGCCTGAGGTGGTCAGAGACAGCACCCTCTGGAGCGGTCAGTTGCAGAAGCAGGGCAGCCTGGGACAGTCACCGGTGCCAGGGTCATTTAGCAGATACTCTAAGTGGAGAGAGACCCGGTTCATGACTTCTTGGCCATGCCTACATCGCTGTGGTCTTAGAGCCTCCACGGCACTCCCTTTGGGGAGAGTTCAAGAATGAAAGGACTCTAACAGAAACACAGGCTTTGCCGAGAGCAGAGCTTCCTGTTAGTGCCTGACTACCCAGTGGTCAAGGAGCTCCGGATAGGCCTGGTCTACCCGGACCTTCAGCTGGGAAAGGCAGGGAGAGGGAGCCCGGAGAGGGGAGAGGGAACGATTAGGCTGGAGCACACGGGTGTCCGCTAAGCCCGACCCGGTCCTGTGCTAGGGTCTGAGGTATGAGGAGGAGCAACGAGTCGCTCCCGCCATTGCCAGGAGCCAAGTAGGTGAGCACGGTACACGGTACAGCATGACAGACGCTGCGGCAGGTGAACCGGCGGGGAGGGGACAGACGAGTGGCACCAAACGCACTGCAAGGAGGCATTTCCAGAATGTTCTCTAAGGGAAGTGAACACTAAGCAGAGCTGGCATGACCCAGGCAAGGAAATGCGGCAACAAGAGAAGCAGCATGGTGTGTGCAGGGATTGCGAAAAGGTCTGTTCCATTAGAGGGTGAAGTGGAAAGTGGAAATGAGGTTGCTGGGGAGGCAATATCTTGAGGGCGTGTGGTGTGTGCTCAGGGGCAGGCACCTGGTCCTGGGGTTGTTAGGGAGCCACTGAGCGACCCTAAGTGGAGTGTCGCGGTCTTATTTTTATCTCAGAAATGTCTTTATGGCGTCTGCATGGATGGTCTATTAGGGGTGAGCCTGGGTATAGGAAATAGAAAGCTAGAGCAGTAATTCAGGTGAAAGATAATGAGGTTTCGAATGAAGACAGAGTTCTCGTAGGGATGAGGGGGGAGAATTAATTAAAATATATATGCGGGTGACACGGGCCCGACAGGCGTCTGATCGAACGCAGAGCTGGAGCAGGGACGGAAGTGAGAACAACTCACTGGCTGCGACGCCGGGGACTGGTGATACCGGGAAATGAGCTTGTGGAAGGGGCAGGGGCAGGTGTAACGGGGACCACGGCGAGTCCGATTTAGGACACGTTTGAATGCTGATGTCCGTGGAACATCGAATTGGAGAGGTCTATTAAGCAGCTGTATCCACAAATCCCAACGTCAGGGAAGATATCAAGGTGGGTGTCCCCAGACGAGAGGGGGTCCTTAAAACCACGGGAGCATGTGTGGCTGCCCCAGGGTAATTTAAAGAGGGTAAGAGGAGTTAGCGATGCGTGCCAACAATCTAAGACTTAAGGGAAGCGGGGAGGAGGTGAGGCAGAGGAGAGATGCTAGGGAAGGCAAGGCAGAGGAGAGAGGTTTCAAGATGGAAGTGGTCGTTGCCATGAGATGTTACTAAGACACCAGGTAGGTAAGGACTGAAAGGAAGCCTCTGGATGGAGCCATGAGGAGGTCACAGATGAGAAGAGGGGTTGCAATGGAGTGTGATCAGTTTTGGGGAGCCAATTAATACGTCTCTCCCTTCCCAGCCTGCGGGCAGAACCGACAGAGAAATTAAGACGCACACGTCAGGTGGAGAGCAACCCGAGCCTTTGAAGTGGGGTCACGTGGGGTCTTCCCTCTCCCTCCCCAACTCAGTTCTCTTGGTTGCAAAGTGGAAGGTGCCCGAGGAAGCTCACCGCATGGATGAGCAGATAAGCGGGAAGAAGCGGGAGGAACGGGGGGGGGGCAAGCCGGCTTCCGCCTGTCCCCCGCTATCCTCAGTCTGATGAGTCTATCCAACCACAGAGAGGCGGCGGGAACCGTGCGGTTGCTTCTCAGTGAAGCTCCATCGTGGGGAGGAAGGAAGAGCTAACGCAGACGACCCATTCCTGTGACCGGCCCACTGGGCAGGGCGCGGGGGACAGGGAGGGGAGATTTGAGGGACGGGGTCAGAGCGCATGGACGTCTTCCACCCCCAACTCTCAGATTCTGCCCCCAGGGTGGGGCCTCCTTCCTCAGTCAACAGTACGCACAGATGCAAGAGGGAAGACCCCCTGTCCCAGGCCGGCTGCATTAGCCAAGTGGGTCCTTCCGCCTCGAATACTTGGCTCTATGGTGGCAGAAAGAGTTGGCATCAGAACATCTGGACTCAAATGCCAGCTCTTTCCCTTACTTCCTACATCGGCTCAACTAAGTCTTTTACTCTTCGGAGCCTCAGACTTCCCATCTCTGAAATGGAAAGAACTGGCCCTACCTCAGAGTTGTTGTTAAGATCGAGTCAAATGAAATCAATCCCAACAGGTTGCTATCAAGAGGAGGCTGGCCATGGGGAACCCCCAGCACGTGGTCAGGTGCTCCATGAATGCTTATTAGTTCTACATCTACATACTGGCCACCACGCTCTTATAAAGGGGCCTGAGAACCACAGCTACGACCGTGACACAGGACACCTAGTATAGCGCTGTCCCCCTAGGGATTTGCCCTTTTTGGCTTCTAGAGAAGAAACATGAAAGCAGGAGTCTGACTGGATGCTCTGAGCCCTGTCAGAATCCCGCTTTCCTACTAGATAGAGTCTAGGCACCGGTTTTGCAGAACTGGACCCTCGACTCGGTCTCAATGGCTAGAGGATGTAACGCAAGGAGACAGGTGAACCCTGCTACATTCGCGAGCGACCTGACATATAATGTCGGTGCCAATATGTGTTCAACAGATCTCCTGGCTAATTGGTGATCATATTTAATAAGTTATATTTATTTACTCAATCATTCGTTCAGTGCTTAGTTTCATTATATTCTAGATACTTTGAGTACAAAGATGAACAATAATTATCTCTACCTTTGGGAGCTGACAGCCTGTTAGCAGGGACAGGCACACAAACAAATGCAAACAGAGCAAGACATGAGTGCAGAAGCCCAAGTCTGGGGACCTTCGTGCCACGCAAGAGAGGTGAGTGCCCTGGAGGAAATGGGGCAATGTGGGAGTAGCAGCTGCTCTGAGCTGGGTCTCGAAGGGAAAGTAGGAGTTTCTCAGAAGGAGGCGGTGAGCAAGCTCTCCCGGCAGCGGGGACAGCACTCGCAAGGCTGCGGAGGCGTGACACAGCCTGCTCATTCTAGGAACTGCCCATTCAAGAACAAGGGGGTGGGGATCTGCGTGGAGAGCACAATGCGAGTGAGGGACGCTGACGTGACAAGTGGACGGGGACACGCCAAATCAGGGAAGACCACACATACTCGGAGTTGGGTTGGGCTGACGGGCAGGGGGTCACGACGGGGCGGTGGGGTGCCAGGACGAGCTGGTCTCTGCCTTCAGGGAGGCCACGCATGGAAACAAACTGCCCCGGGAAGTGGCTAGTCGAGCCTGATGTCAGAATGAGTGTATTTTGATGGCATCTGTCAGATCATCCAACTCACCTCGTGGGTTCACTGCTCAGATGGCTGGTCATCTTTAGGCGGGGGGAAGACCACCCCTCTTCTAGGAATGAAGGAAACAGTCTAAGCTCCATGTGGATAACCTGTTTCCCCCAACAAAATCTCATTTCTATCCCAGTTACAATACAGCCGAGCAGGTAAGAGCATGAAGCCAGACAGCCTGGGTGTGAATCCTGTGCAAGTGTGTGTGTGTGTGTGTGTGTGTGTGTGTGTGTGTGAAGTCAGACAATTAATTTCACAAATGCACCCTAGAAAAAGTGCTACGTACCTCACTGCTGAGTATCGCCACGGTCACGTTCGAAGTGACATGCACCGACCCCAGTGCCTCGTCCGCCCTTCTAAGTAGTTTTGGAGCTCTTTTTCTGGAATGGCCCTCAGAGCTGTGTCATCCCCAAATCTGACAATTAAGTTCATGAACTCGCCACCGTGCACTTACGTCGCCAGGGTTCTGACTCCTTACCAAGTTGTTTGTACAGGACTGCCAATGTAAGCACATGCACATGCGCGTGTACACACACACACACACACACACACACACACGGCTTAGAACAGGGCCTGGCTCACGGGAAAGGCTACGTAATGTCAGCTATTGTTACATCTCAGCTATTGGATTACAGCTTAAAATTTTCTAGACCCAGTGGATATCTCCAGACTCTGGGGGATTTTGTCTAGTGTTCATCAATGAGATTCAAATGCCAAGATTCAAGTCCTGGCTGTGGTCTGCTCAGGGCCCATTGAATTTTCAGGAAGTAAAGAAACTCTGTGAGCCTCAAAGTCCCCATCCAGAATCGAAAAGCAAAACTATGCACGTGAAAGAGTCACCGTAAGGGTTTAACACAGTGTTTGTCAATGTTCCTATCACGCAGAAGAGATACAAAGATTTTCTTTTCCTTCTACTCACCCAGCGTGATTCGTCCCCGTGTCCTGAACAAGATCATAAGCCCAGCAAGAGAATGTGTACAGGAAGCTTTGTCAAATAGGTTTCAGAGATGAAAATCTGAACCAGAATGACTTTGAACTTGTCTTTAAAGCCCAGTGACTAGACTGGCTGTGGTTTATCCAGACACTAATTTGCCTTCGCTGATTTGAAAACTGGGCAATGTCGTCTACAGTGACCCCGACCCCCGAGTCGTGGGCACAGCCAACCCAGGACCCGCCCACGTGGACAGGTGGGGAAGCTGCACCAAGGTGGGAATGCTCGCCTTGGCTACAGCCTCGGGGTTCCTGTGCAAGTTGTTTGTGAAGCGCGAGGTGCGTGTCCGTGTGACCACAGGGGTGCCAGCCTCCAGATGACTGTGAATTCATCTAAGTGCCCTTCCGAGACACCCAAACCTCCTCCCTTGTAGACTCGCCTTAGGCAAACATCCGTTTATGAACATTTGAAATTTAGGCATCTGGGCAGCCAAGTTCAGGTAAAATTATCAGGGATTCTTAATGCAAAGAGGGCTGTCCGGGAAAAATCCAGCCACGAATGCCTGTGTTTTTCCTGTGGCCTGGCTGGATACTTTCTGGTTGGCCCTCGTGTGTATGGGATGGAGGGAGGCTTGGGAGTGGTCAGTATTTTCGGGGTGAGTGTGCTTTCTTCAAACTGTAAGGACGGGGCACCCATCTTTTGGCTGCCCTGGGCCACCCTGGAAGAAGAATCGTCTTGGGCCGCACATAAAACCCACACAAACGATCGCGGGTGAGCTGAAATGTATATAAAGGTCCCTGCCTACTTTTCGTCATGTTTGAAGGAAGTGTGCGGCTTTGTGCTGGGCCATTGCGCCTGCCTAAGGCCTGCTGGGGATTCTCACAGCTGCCTTTCCTGCAGGGCGGCAGTGGGGTAACACCCTGCCCCCCGTCCCCATGACTGAGATGCACTGACCCGCAGGGAGAGCTGTTCCTGTAGGACCGGCAGAGGCGGGGGTGGGCCTGGGGAGAAGCACTGCATTACAGCCCCTCCAAGGGCTCTGCCAAGCCCTCCGAAGCGAGGCAACTGCAAGGGGACAAGTTCCCGTGCCTGCCGGGCAGACTCCGGTCCCAGCGGCCTCCTTCGTTAGCGAGAGCGCAAGGCAGTGCAGGCCGGCTTGGCCTCCGTTTCTCCCTCCGTAAAACGGGGGTGAGGGTACCTACCTCACAGAAACGCAATTGGGAGATGGACTACGAACCCTAACCCAGTAACAAACATACTGCATCCATCCTCTCCAACTGCAGAGGTCACAGGCACGTACGAGGGCTGTCTGGAGGGTGCCCGGCCATGTCGTACGAAGAACAGAGGCATTGATGGCTGGGTTTTTTCCGGACAGCCCTCGTGTATTTTCATGTCAGACTGGGGACATTTTTTCCAATATTAGAGGCTCCCCGGTAATGGCACAGACTGCTTCACAGGATGCTGAGCCCCCAGCTCCTGTGGTCTCCGGCCATTGCTGAGAACTAGTCAACCCTGGACTGAACAACCTGCTTTGAGGGCCATTGTCAAAGATGATGAGGTAGGAAGCTGGATTAAATGCCACTGGGACACAAAGACATCAAGATTCTTTCAAAGTCACTTCTAATTGTTAGCATTCCTTAACAGACGAGCTAGATGCTTCTAAAGGCTTCCGGACCATTCACGGGGGTGCACAGTGAGATGCAGAGCCGCCAAGCCCGAGCATCCGCACAGCACACGCTGCCTTACCACAGGGGTTCCTACCGGATCCTGCCAGCTGGAGGGCCCCGCGGACTTGCTCCTCTGCCCCAGCAAAGGCCTGCCCCTGCCGTGGACATTGGTCCCACTTCTCAGCTTTCTCGGGGGCATCTGGGATCAGCCCCTCATGGATGTGCTTGGCCGCCGGCCAGCGCCCTGCCCTTGGAGGGTACATCTGCGTCCCATGTCATGGGGCCCTCTGAGCTTCTGGAGTGTCACCCGCTGCACGGCCCCTCTTTGCAAGTTCTTAGGTCCGAGGTCGCCCCCCGCTCCCGCAGCCCCAGCCAGGATGGCTGCTTCCACACCCCACGATCTGCGCAGCACTTTGGGGCTCCCTTTTGGGCCTTTTCATTCTCCAACGTCTGTTCAACCAAGTCCTTGGCTCGGATGCTCCCGGCTGAAACATCCAGTGCCGCTTCCATTTCCTGACTGGACCCCAACTGACCGGTGCTGGCTGACCATCTCTCTCACCAGAGGGATCCCAGTGGATGGGGGACTGAGCTACATGCTCCAGAACGTCCCCCGAGCACTCCCCCTGCAGGGACAGCAAGTGGCCAGCCCTCTCCGCATCTCGGCCACCGCCGCTTCCCCACGCTGACTCCGGCCGCCCGGAAGCAGGGCCGTGGATCCGGGGGGTCAGCACCCGAGACACCGGCTTTGCGCCTCTTCTGAGTGGGTTCCCAGGAGCCACGACCTCTTCTTCACCCCCATCTGCGCCCCGTACTGACTCAGGCCTTCGGGCTCTCACCGTGTTTCTCTCACCCGCATGGACCACTGCAAACGCTGTGGCTAAGGTTCTGCTTCAGAGGAAAGCGGGAATTGGACCTGCCCCTCCGGGGCGAACCCCAGTGAGAGCTCGGGAGGGGTTTTATCATGGGTCTACACGCTGGGGTCACTGGGTACTGTGGGGTCAGGTGGCACTGAGACACATTGGTCCTTGCAGGTTTTCCTTCCTTAGGAACTCGGTGGAGATGGGAGTTGTATTGTTTTCTATCGCTGCATATCCAACACCCCGAAATCTAGGGGCTGCAAACAGTAACCGATTACCTGCTCACAGGTCCGTGGGCTGGCAGTTCGGACAGGGCAGTGGCCCATTTCTGCCCCAGCTTATTCGTGTGCCTGTGTCCAGTGGGCAGGTCAGCTGAGGGCTGGGGGGCCCTGGGTGCCTGGTGATTGGCAGGGATGATGAGGGCAACTGGGCCACACGTCTCTGCCCATCCATCTAGTTGGTCCAAATGTCTTAATAGGGTGGCAAAGGCCAAAGAGCGGCAAGAAAAAGACAGCGAGCCCTAACATGCAAGTGCTTTTGCTACCACTCCACTGGCCCAAACAAACCAAGTCACGGGGCCACACTCAGAGTCCATGTGGGAAGGACAGGGGTGACAAGGCCCTGTGTGTGGGGGGCCATGTCAGCCTCTCTGGTTTTAGCTCTAGCTAGCTTCACCCCCGAAGCACATCTCCTCCCAGCTTCCTATGCGTCTCATCCAACACTGCGTTATGATCTAGACTTCTGGAACCGACTGCACTTGCAGCTCCTCGTTGTCTGTTTGCGCCCCCAGGCCTTCGCACGGGCTCTCTCCCCAGCCCTGGACTTCTTGGGTTCACGCCCACCACCCCTCCTCCGCTTCTCACGACCTACTGCTGGTCATCCGTCAGCATTAGATGAAAATTCCGACTAGAAGCTTCCTGCCAGCCCTCTGAGACTGTGTCAACTGTTCCTGAGATGTGTTGCCATGGCTCCCGGCTCTTGTCCTGGTAGGTGACATATGGAACTCATCTCTTTGTTTATCTGTGTCTCCTACCAGACTATGAGCCGCACAAGGATTGCAACCACGCTCACTGGACGAGAAGAGGCTTCCATTTCTGCTAACACAGCCCATCCAATTTGTTCTCGCTAAACTTCCCAAGGAAAGAGTTTTCTAGAGTAGAAGAAAGTGGTCTGTCTGCCTCTTGCATTAAACGGTGTGAGGGCTGGGCGAGCCCAGGATGCTGAGACGGGAGTTTTTCCATCCTTTCCAAGTTCATGTCCGGTTAACATGCCCTGCAATAGGCCGTGCTGAGTGTACCTAACACACACAGCCCTCCCACATGCCCCCTGGGGGCGTTACTGGGCTGGAGAAGAGAAGATTTAACTAGGAATAAAGATCCTTTTCCACCTTACAAAGACCTCCTTATTTGCAGGCATAAATGGGGGAAATGGCTAACGGAAGAGTTCGATGTAGTGCCATGTGCAACACGCACCTTCCCTAAAACCGCTGCTTTTGAGTGGTTTTGTAGTTTGACCTGAGACTCATCACCAGCCAAAGACGAGCACCTCTCAAGAGCAGAGCCCGCGTGGGGCGCTGCCCGACGATGCACGGGCTGTGGGTCTTCCTGGTCGCCTTTTCCTCCTGCGTAAAATCTAGGTCCCTCGTTCCTCCTCGGCTGTGGGCCTTTCAGAAGCAGGGACCACTGTGTGTCTTTGCATCCCCAGGGTCCTTCCACCACCTTCCTGAATAAATCCAAGTTCTTCAGGTAAGGACCCAGGGCCTCCTATGTCCTATGTCCAGAGCACTGTAAACGTCCCCGTTTCCAGAATGAGCCTGGCTCTTCTACGCCCTGATGCCCTCACACCCGGCGCTGCCACTCTCTGCAACACCGACCGCCACCAAGCAAACTGCAGTTGTCCTTTACGCCTCAGTTTAAGTATCTCTGTCTTTGAATGAATCCCAGATTCTCATTTCTCCTCAGGCCAAAGGAGTCACTTCGCCTTCGTGGTACGGGCTTGCGTTACGACATCCATCACCTTGCGGTGTAGCGTCCCAAAGGTACTCGGCGCCAAAGCTAACGGTACGTGGCTGGTGACGCCTGGGCCCGCCTGCCAGCACCGCACAGATGGCGCCCGACCGCTCTCGGTGCCTCTCTCTGACCTTTAGCCAGACTGCTGCCTGCCCAGTGGGCGTGTGTGCAGGTGGGTGGGCGCACACGAGCCTTAAGGACTGGGAAGATTTGTTTCTGGAGTGTCTCAGGGAAGACTACCCGCCTTTAAGACCACAGTCCCTGGGCTCCCACGCCGTGAGGCTGAACCCCGCCGCCCTGCCAACACGCAAACTGTTGGTAGACTTAACACCCGAACCGCCGCCCGACGAGCCCTACACCTTTGCCCGCCCAGCCCGGACGCCGTGCGACTCAGGATGCTCCTGCTTGGCCTCCACTCTGCCCGGGGCCCCCTCCCTGGGTCCCTCCAGGCAAGAGGCCGAATTAAGCCTTGGGGGTAATTCTTCCGCGCCCACTTCTCCACTGGCTGTGTAGACGCCCCCCTCCCCGCTTGTTGTTCTTCTCACCGAGCAGGGAAAGCCTTCCCGGAGAGTGAACCGCGCTCTCGGGGACAGTTCCCACGTGTCAGACGCTCGCATCACTCGCCGCGTTTTCCTTCCTATGGAGCAAACTCTGTACCCCCTGTAGGGGCAGGCACCCCACTGCAGAGCCCGCCCAGCTCCTGTGCGCCTCCCTCGGCTTCTGCCTCAGTTTCCCCTCGTAACTCACTCAGCAGGCTTGACTTCATTCTTGCACTTCTCTCGGGTGCTTCTGCCACACACGGGGGGTGGGGGTCGACCTCTCTCACTACAGCGGGCGAGGCTCCTGAAGGCTAGGAGCATTCTCTGCTCATCTTTACAGGCCCCAGCTTAGCATTGGCCAAAAGCAGTAGCTTAGCAATTAGTTGTTTAATTAGTAACTGTCTTAACACCTGGCATTTAGGTGTAATAATAGCTACAGTAGAAATGCTACCCATAATGCATGGAGCCCTGGCACACACAAATTAGGTCATGTCATTCTCTCCGAAATCTGAGTGGTCATATTAGTTTCTCCACTGTCAAACCAAGGCTCAGAAAGGGTATGTGACTTGCCCGAAGTCACACAATTTAGAAATGGCACCTAGCTGAGGTTGGGTCAAAGACCTCACCTCAAAACACATCCACACAATGACTATGTGACTGTTTGCATTTGGAAGTAAATGAACACATCTGTGGGGCCTAATCATGCAGCGTAGATGGGGTCCCATCAAACCCACAAACGCCAGACGCCCGCACAGCCCTTGTGAGCTGCAGGTGCGTGGGGTCTGGGAAGTAAGGAGCTCGGGTCCCCTTCACACTCGCAGGCTGGGGAGTCGGGGTTGGGGAGGAGCAGGGAGAAGCCGGGCAGGAAGCGGGTGGTCCTGCTCTGTTCTGTTCGTCTCCTTGCGGTGTGACACACATTTTTCTCCAATCCATAAAGAAAGAAGACGGAGTCCTCTTCTGCCTGTCTCTACCCTTCCCGAACTCTCGCACTCTTTCCCACAAAGCTATCACACATGCACTCGAGTGGAAAAAAACAGGGGTTCTCTGTAGCTTAAGACATGAGCTTGGGAGGCCCTCTGGGGACTGCTCTTTCAAAGAGAGGATGTGATCATGTCACCTTGGTAGTTACACTGTCTTCCACAAACTCCCCCGTGCCTCCAGCAGACTTCACCGTCACTGGAAGAAGTGACCTGGGCCTGGGAGAGCCTTGGCGTGTTGACACAGGTGACAGGGCCCAGGGTCCTCTTCCATCAGATTTTGCTGTCAAGACTGGGTCTGAGAGGAGCCTTGAGCACCATATGAAGCACACCACAAAGTTCCCCCAAAAAGCTGGCATGGAGTGGGGGGTGGTGTGAGGTAGGGAGTAAGTCCCCACACTCTCAGATAGCTTGTCCAACCTGTGGTCCCAGGGCCGCATGCAGCCCAGGAGGCTTTGAATGTGGCCCAACACAAATTTGTAAACTTCCTTAAAACATCACAAAAATTATGCACAGACTTTTTTTTTTCTTTTTTTTTTTTTTTTAGCTCATCGGCTATCATTAGTGTGGGTGTACTTTATGTGTGGCTCAAGACAGTTCTTCTTCTTCCAGTGTGGCCCGGGGAAGCCGAAAGGTTGGACACCTTGCTCTAGGGCTTCTGGAATTCCGACAGAGGCTCAGACATGCTCTGCCCCATCTGATCTTGGAGGCTTTCCCACTTGGGGCTCATTTTCCCTCTTATCCCTTCACTTAAGCCATTCCTACCCAGACTTGTGGTCTCAGTGGAAATATCACTTCTTCCAGGAAGTCTCCCGTGACCCTGAGGTTTTGTCTGAATCCTGGGGTGGTTGAGAGTGTGAGCACTGGGGTCCCCAGGCTTGGAGCTGTCCCCATGGCTACCACTTATAAGCTGTGGGCTTTGGGCAAGTTACTTCCCCTCTCTGTGCATCAGTGTCCCCTCTGAACAGCACATCAGGGAATAATGTTGACGGCATTAACTACATTATGGCATACTCATATGAGTCACACAGAAAAGTCTGCCACGTAATAAGAATTCCATACTGCCAGTTATTGTCATTACTATTACCATTTTCCTTTATTGCTTGACACTTCGAGTTATTTGTTCAATATTTGCATTTGCCCTCAGACTTCAAGAGCCAAGGGTTTCAGCAAGTGTGTCTATCTTGGTCATTGCTAAATTATGACTGATTAGCATGGCACATTGAAGGCTGAATAGATTTTGAATAATGAGTGAATCGATCCATGAGTTGCAAATCCTCAACAAACACTGACATGGCACCAGATTCCTCCAAGAATATCTATCATGTTTTCTTTCAAAACTCCAAGGTCTAGCACAATTTCAGGCTTCTAACAATAAATAAATTATCTTTTGATGAGCAAAGGACACTTTTGGGGGGGACTGGAAGAAGAGTAGAAATACAAAACATAATTGCCAAACCCGGGCAAAAAACACCAGAAAATGTTTGTTCTTGCAAACACAGTGAGAGTCATCTGTGATAAAGGGGCTTGCTAGGTAGCGGCCTATGAAGACACAGAGAAGCAGCACGTTGTGGTAGCCCAGTGAATGAGGGTCAGACAGGTTAAGCCGGGCTGCATGGTGGGGGAGAAAGCAAAATACTCATTACTTAGATCAGTGGTATCCAACCTTTTGGCTTCTCTTGGCCACATTGGAAGAAGAATTGTCTTGAACCACATACAAAATACACTCACATTAATGACGGCTGATGAGCTAAGAAAAGGGTGCAAAAAAACCAAAACAAAACAAAAAAAAACCCATCTCATAATCTTCTAAGAATCTGTGTGTCGGGCCACATTCAAAGCCGTCCTGGGCCTCAGGTTGGACATGCTTGACTTAGATCAATGGCATTTTGGTTCTGCTTTTGCTATCTGTGCAGTGCTGATCCGCTTCACTCCCCAGAATCCCCCAGGCACCAGGCGAGCAGTGGCTCAACCATCTTACAGTGTTGCCATCGCAACTCAAGACAGCAAGGGGAAGGGCGCAGAGAATCACACACCAGCAGTGCAGGGACAGAAGTGGAGTCACGGGCTGCGATCTGAGTCAGTGCCACTGGATCCCAATCTTCTGTACAGTTCCGAGAAGGCAAGTCCTTGGAAACTGAGTGGAAATGAAAATGCATGATCTTACCAGCTGGCACCAGAATTTTTTTAAAGAAGGAAATTGTATTTTTTTAAGGGGAACATCTTAGTAAGTTTTTGAGGGTAGAAGGAGGGCCTCTGAAAGCATGGGTGGTGGCAGGAGCTCCGACCACAAAGGCAACAATAAGCCATTCTGCATGAGGTAAAAGAGAAGACGGCACAGGAGAGGAAATCTCTTTGGTTCTTAGGAAGGGAAAGATGGTTAAGAGAGTGATGTGCTTGAGAGATACTCTGTGCCCCAACTTTCTCCTTACATACACATCTTCAGTAAAGCTGACCACCACTTGCATAACTTACAAAGAGCCTGCTGTGTGTGAGTGTATGTGTGTAGGAGGCTGAGATCTGAGGCAGGATGAGAATGTATGCAACTGAGACACCGTGCATGAGAGGGTGACATATCCTATAAAGTGAGGAAGCCAAAGACCAGTGCCAAGGACAGCTACAGGAAATACAAAGCCTCTGGGATTTGTTACCATTACGGGACAATACTTAGAACTTTCAAAGACTAGGATGGAGGCCAAAACACATCTCATTTAGATCACAAGAGGTGGAAAGACTTTGGCTGGAATCTGGGAGCTCTGTAAATGAAACACTCCCAAGAACATTATTGCTTGAATGCCTTGCCGTTTGTAAAAGTTGCATGCTAAAACTAAAAGCATTCATGGGAAGACTAGGTCGGGGAAGATTGTTCAAAACTCTTTGTAACCAGAGCACTTGGAAAACAGTAACAACTCTTGTACAACCACCAACAGAGTTAACTCTGTACCAGCAAAAGCACCTCGACCACAGTCAATCCACAGCAGCTTTACAGCTTGAGCCTTACGTCTCCTTTGACCAACAATTTCATTAAAATTAAAATTATCACCCAGGGTGGAGCCTTCTTCCTGAATGTGCTGCTTTAATATAGGAGAAAAGCCGTCCCAGGTTCTCTAGAAGCTTACCAAGTGGAAAGCACAGTAGTTTGGAAGCCAACGAACCAGCCATCGCATGTACTAAAGAAAGGCATTCTGCCTCTGTTGCAGGGTCTTCTTTAATTACCGGAACACCTGCTCCTGATCACATCAGAGCATTACTCGTAATGTGCTGGGGAAAACTGTGAATGAACTTGTGCATTACACAGACATCATCATGTCCTTAACCGATCACAGGAGAGAAGTCACATCCATGAAATGTGCTGAGGCAGAACACACTGTGGCTACTTGCTTCTCTCCATTCATTCTCTGGCCTTTTGAAGAGCAAGATGAAGACTACAGGGCATCTTGGACCCCAAATCCCTCATCTGGAGCCCTGCCTACCCCAGGGAGCACCCCTGGTGACAGAACTGCAGTGATCTTGGGCGGAGAGCCAGAGAAGCCATGAAACATCATGAAAAGAATCTTGTCAGAGCCCCTGGCTCTTAAATAGTCTGCTACTCTTTCAAAATTGACTTTTGTCTTAGAAATTTAATTATATTTTCAGGAACTTTTCATTGTCATATATTCATTTTTCTTCATTTATTTTTTCATTAAATATATATGAAGTGGCTGCTGAGTTTAAGTGGAGAATACAAGACATGAATATTTATTAATATACATTTGTTTTCTAGGCCATCTCCCTCTTGTCAGTTTTGAAATCATTTAAGTCAAATGCTCATCGCTCCGTCCTTACAGTCTAAGGCATGGCCTGGCATAGAACAGCAGCTACGGGTACATGCTCTGGATCCAGAAAGAGCCAAACTTGAGTCCTATGCAGCTATAACCTTGGACATGGTACTTAATGCCATTAGCCCCAGTTTTCTTCTATGTGAAATGGGAATAATAGGTGTGACGATCACATGAAATAATGTGTATTAAACATTTAGCACCGTGCATGGTACAAGTCACGTGATTGATACAGGTTTGTTGTTATCATTATAATACTATGAACAATAAATATATATGACATGCATCTTGTCCTCAATTTATATATTGATAGATCTAAATGACTCTAGATATTTAAGTGATCTCTTTAATCACTTAAAGATGGGGAGACTTACTCTTAGAGATCTAGAGTGATTTGTTCAAGGTGGGTTTAATAAAATCAGTTAAATAAGTGACAGCACCATGACTGGATAAATATTCTAAATCCTAGTCTTTCTGTTGCTTCCAGTCCCTTTCTGAATCTATCTTTACCTCTCACTCCCACCCAAAGTTCAAAGAAAATAAATAGATGCTACACTTATTCAAAGACCTCATCTCACTTCCCATGCTATTCTGTGTGCATTACTGGTATTACCTGGAGTCTTTCAGTAACCCACGAAGAAGATATGTCAAATATTATCATCTCTGGGAAGCAGCAGTAAGCAATCTCTAAATTTCAAGGACTAGAATACTCAACATAAACTGGATTAAACAACAGAGGAGATCATGGGCTCATACAACAGGAAAGAGTGAAGTATAGCAGGCTTCAGGGTGGGCTGATCCGGTGGTTCAAGGATGGATTATAACATTAAAGGCCTTGTTTGTTTATGTCTCAGCTCTGCTCCCTAGTGTTAGCTGCATCCTAGGGTTGACCCACATCATGGTCACAGAATGGTGACAAGCAGCAATCTTAATGTCCAACGGAAAGCAGAGAGCTGTATTTCACTATCATCAAACAATATCTTCATCTCTGTGATGACTGGGCCACCTCTGTACCAATCCAGGTGACCAAGAGAATTCCATGTGCCAACTGGCTTAGACCTATGATATGCTCAACCAATCATGGTGGAAAGCAAGGTGGAATTAACCTGATTGTCTTGGACCAATGAGGGCTGACCCCTGCAGCTGTGTGTGGTGGGGATTGCAGCCCCAGAAGGCTGTCGCACAGCTGGAAAGAGCTAAAATGAAGAGCAGATGGACTATACACCCTAGTTACAAATGCAGAAGGCCGCAAGGGAAGCTGGGCATGTCAGAACTCTGCGTAGATTAGGGCTATCTTCATTTGACTCTCAGGCCAGTGTGTTTTTCCTGCTATTTGCTCACTTCCGTGATAGGCGAGTCAATTTGATCACTTTTCTTGATAATTTTCCAAGAAATGCATGTGTTCTTAAACTACCCATTATTTAGTTTTATCTGTATTTCAAAGTTGAATAAATGACATTGAACTGAAGATATTCTTCTGGCATTTGCTCTTCCCCCTCTGTAGTATGGTTTTGAGATTTATCCATGTTGATACTTGTATCTATAGTTATTTCCACTATTTATTTATGTTTATGAGGGAAGCACAGTTTATTTATCCATTTGATAGTAGACAAGACATTTTTGCCATTATTTTTGCAATTTCAAACAAACAATGCTACAATGAACATTCTTTCCATGTCTCTTAGTACTCATAAATATGCATTTATGTAGAGTATGCCCTTAGTTGTAGAATGCTGGCCAGTAGGGCAGGCACATGTTCAACTTGACTAAGGAGTGCCAAGTTGTTTATCAAAAGCATTCTAACTTCCACCTTGTCTGTGATTGAATAACAATTCCCATCGTTTCACATATTTAGTATTGTTAGACTTCAACGGTTTTTTCAATTTAATATAGTTATTTCTGCCTTCTCTGATGAATAATGAGGTTACAAACTTTTGGTCATGTATTTGTTGGCCAATCATGTTTCCTTTTCTGAGAAATGCCTGATTTTGTCTTTTGTTCCATTTTCTATTTTGCAGTTTGTCTTTTCTTATTGTTTCATAGGCATTCTCTATACCAGCGGTGTCCAATCTTTTAGTTCCCATGGGCCACATTGGAAGAAGAATTATCTTGGGTCACACATAAAATACACTAACACTACCGATAGCTGATGAGCTTAAAAAAATAAAAGAAGTCACAAAAAAATCTCACGTTTTACGAATTTGTGTTGGGCCGCATTCAAAGCCGACCTGGGCCCCAGGTTGGACATGCCTGCTCTATAGATTCTGGATACTCATCCTTACTCAGTTATAAATATTGAAAATATCTACTCCAACTTTGTGTCATGTATTTGTGATGTCTTTCAATGAGCAGAAATCCCCAAATTTAATGCAGTCAAAATTAACAAACTTTTCTTTAGGGGTTGCACATTTTAGTTATCTTGCTAAAAAAATCCTACGCTTTCTGAAATTGAAAGACTTTCTCTTATACTGTCTTCTAACAATTTCAAATGTTTTCTTTCACATTTAAATCTCAGATGCATCTGGAAGTGATTTTTATGTGTGACGTGTGGAAAGGATCCATTTTTCCTTTCATGTGAATTACCACCAATCAACACCTATTGAAAAACAGGCCATCACCTCCATTGGTCTGAAACATCAGCTCCATCACATACCATGACTCATTACAGGTGAGGTTATGTTTGTATGTTCTCTTAAACCAGCTGTCGCTTTTTGCAGCAGTAGAACAGATTGCTAATTATAGTTATAGTTTTATAACTAGAGAGTCTTGATAATCTGGCAGGGTGAGTCTCTATGTCTGGTTCTCCTTTGGAAGGGTCATGACTATTAATTGGCTCTTGGTTCTTTTTAATGATTATTCAAATCAGTCTATAAAGTTCCATGAAAACTCTTCTTGGAATACTGATTGGAATTTTGGTGAATTTAGAGATGAATTTGGAAGAAATGCACATTTACGACATTGAGTTTTCCTGTCCATTAGAGTAGTATCTCTTTCCTAGTATTTATTCTTCTTTATGCCTTTCCTATAACCTTTTATACTTGTCACTATAAATGTCTTGGACAACTTCTCTTAGATATATTTTGGTGATTTTAGTTTTTGTAAATGTTATTTATTATTGCATTTTCAACTTGACTACTGCTAATATATAGAAATGCAAATGACTTTTGAATATTGATCTTTTATGTGGAAAACTCTCTTTGTTAAACTTATTTGCTAACCTCTCTAATGCATTATTATATTCTGTAGATTCTTTGAAATTTTTGATATAGAAAAATCTCATCTTTAAGTAATGACACTTTAATTTTTGGTTTTCAGTGCATTTGTCTTTTATTTCCTTTTCTTGCCTTATTTTACTGATGAACTTTCCAATAAAATACTGAGAATAACTGGCAATAGCTATCATTCTTGTCTTTTTCCTGATTGTAAAGCACAAGCATTAAATATTTTATGACTAAGTATGATGTTTGCTGCAGGGCTTTTGTGGAATAATTTTTTTCAATTCCAAGTCTGCGCAGAGTTTTAATGTTATCATGAATGGCTGTGAAATTTTGATAAAGCCATTTTATCTATTGAGGTGATCATTTATTAATAATTTTCTTTCAACTCCTAATGTAATGCTTATAAAAATAGATTTTTCTAACTTTGAACTAACAAGGCATCCTTGAAAATAATCAACTTGGTCATGTTATATTATTATTTATTTTGTTACATTTAGAGTACATGTGTATATTCAAGGGTGAAATTGCTCTATAATTTTCTGTTATTATAATAGCATGGTATGGTTTTTAGGGCTAGGTTAACAGAAGACTTAAAAGAGTTGGGAAAATTATCATTATATTTTACTTTTTAAAAATTTTATTTTAAATTTACATATAGTAAAATCCTTTTGATGCACATAAAGTATGGTATATATTTTTCTCTTTTAACTGCCATAAGTACAGATGTACAGTGCTATCTCAACCAATAACTAATGGTGTTGAATATCTTTCCATATGCCATTCATATATCTTCTTTAGTAAAGTGTCAGTTCAGATCTTTTGCTCATTTTTTAAAATAGGGGCATTTGCTTTCTTATTGTTGAGTTTTAAAAATTCTTTGTATATTCCTGATACAAGTCCTTTATCAGATATGTGATTTATAAGGATTCTCTCACCTTCACAGTACTGGTGATTCTTCAAGTCTTGACTTCCTGTCCCAACTGGCCTGATACTATTTTTCAGGATCCTCAAGTAGTTGATTGTTTTTTTGGTACAGAATTTTTAGTTGTAATCAGTTGGAAAGACAGGCTACAAAGATGTAACTCCATCTCAGCCTGCACCAAAAGTCAGTGGTTGTGTTATACTTGGGAAGTTTTCATGTAGTACTGGAATAATCAGTCCCTTTATGTCCAGTAGAATTAGCATGTAAGACCATTTGAGACTCTGTGGGTAGATTTTAACTCCCCACATGTTTTGGAATAGTCATAAGATTGTTCAGTTTTTCTGTTTCTCCTTTAGTCAGTTTGATAATATATATTTTAGGAGGAATTTGTGATTTCACTTAAGTTTTTAAATTTATCATCATAAAGTTACTCATTAGGCTGACCAGACCTGCTGTTTTAAAGGGGACAGAACACAACTGTCCTGTCCCGTTTCAAACAGTACGTGTGGTCAGCCTACTGACACCTTGAATTTAGCCCTGTGAGACTAGGCTGACCAGACATATTGATTGAAACGGGACAGCACCGTTGTCTTCTGTCGTATTTAAAACCGTACGTCTGGTCAGCCTACTCATCCTCTTTCTAATCTCTGTTTTACTTCTGGCCATGGCTCCCTTTTGTTACAGTACTATCTGCCTTTCTCTTTTTGGGGGAGAATGTTTCGACCTTCCTAGTGGTTGACAATGACTATATTATTTTCAAAGAGTATATCTTCTTTTTTATACGTTTGCACACTATTTAATCTCTTCTTGTTTTCTTCCTTCTACTCTTTTGGAGGTTTTGCACTTATTCTATTTATAACTTCTTTCGTTGGATGCTTATTTCATTTGTTTCCATCTACCTTAGAGAATAGCATGAAAAGCTATGCTTCCCCTCTAAGTAATACTTACGTTTTATTCCACATGAGTGTGGGTTTGTAGCTAAGATTCTCAGGATGGACTCCTGTATTTCTCTTAGTCATGTTTTTCTAATAATCATACGGAAAAAATGAGCCTTTCTTTTGAGGCTTCTCTAGTTCCCAGTCCATTGTACTAACCTGCATGACTAGCACATACGCTGTTGGTCTCCTTGCCCAGGACAGTCCATCGTGTATGCCATGCCTGATCCTCAGCCTGCATTCAGAATGGCAGGACTCTCGGGGAATAAGTGGCTGGTAATTGTCAGTTCACCTAGAAAAGGCTCTCTTTGGATTTTCATTCATCTACTCAATTGATTTCACAACTCTCTCTTTAAACATGTGAGTTTCGCCGTTTACTAAATTGGTTTCTAGGCGATGCCATGGGAATGTGAGTCGGCTACAACCTACTACATATTACTTATAAGTAAAGGTCCTCTTTAGACATTTTAAAGCTATATTTTATATCTTCATGAGTCACAAATGTATAGCTCTAGCCCTAAGCCCTCCCCTGTGCCTTGCATTCATATATTCAACTGTCCTGAGACCCATTGACCTACAATGTTCTACTTACAGTTCTAACAGTATCCAAAATTGAACTCCTCATGTACTGCCTTCCACACCAGCTCCATCTTCTCCTGCTCCCTGCCATCTCTCCAGTCATCCAAGCTGTTTCCATAAACCTTTTCCATACCACAGTGCTAACGTGAATTGCTATCTGCTTTCTTCATATTTGTACCCACAGAGATTGGTTAATGGACAAAAACTTGACTCCCAATGAGCCAATGACAATGCTTCGCTGGGAATTTCATGCCTAGACCTGGAATGAGAGGGCCTTTCTCATTTGGAAAGACATGCGCCCATAGCTATTTGAGATCGTGGTTCCAGTCTCATGGATAAAGCAGAGCTGAGAGTATAAAATTCATATGAAGAGGGTAAGCAAAGATGAGAAAGAGAGAAAAAGACTCCTATTAGCATTTGTGTCCACTGTTCTGGCCATTTGTATCCTTCCCTGGGGTGGAATATTTCTATAGCCTCAGTGAGTACAAATTAGTTTCTGTCATACTCAGTCATTAGCGTTGTGATTATTCTGTGACTGTTACCAACGTTAAGTGCTGCATATGTTACCGAGGCGACAGTGAACTTATGCACAGGGTCATTTATGGTGGCTTTATGGAGGAAAGAAAGACACATTATCACGAGAGGCAGCAATGGATGGCAACAGTAACGACAGCTCATGTTTACTGAGTACTCACTAGCTGCCTCGCACGTTATTAACCACATAAATCCTTACAATGACCCTCTGAGGTAGGCACTGTTATTCTCCCCATTATACAGATGAGAAACTGAGGCACAAAGGGATTAAATAATGGCCAAGATGGCACAGGTTATCACCCCAAGGCGTAACTATAGTAACAGGCAGTTGGGCTCTTCTCTTAGCTACTATGCTATACTGCCCCCTGATGGCCAATCAGGCATTGCAGCTGAAGCACATACATGCAAAGGCATGATCGTGTGCAAGTTCATGGCGAACAAGAATTACCATTTGTTTGGAGTAAATGGTCCTACAGGAAAGAAGTGGAAGATAAGGCTGAAAAATTGGCTTGTAGGTCACACTCTAAAAGTCCTTCAATACCATGTGAATCTGGACCTGATTCTGTTTTCCTGAGATCAAGGCTGCTAAACCACGATCAGTGCACAGTACAGCTATCAGTCTTCAAAGTCATGGGTACAGCTGTTGAAGTTGTGCACTGCACACAGGCCCTGAGCTGCAGGGATGAGGGGGGCTGAATCCCAGCCTGGGCGTCTACCTAAACCTGGCACAAGGGGTACCCACCTGCAGATCACACTCTACACACACACACACACACACACACACACACAGAGTTGCATAAAGTACTGTATTAACTCGCAGCAGCCCATCCATCTTCTCTGCAAGGCTGTTTGCTGCTAAGAAACTGGGAAGCCTTTCCCAGAAAGCATTACTGAGGGCATCCCCAGTGCCAGGCAACGAAGCGCATGTTCGTTCTAACCCGTCCCACAATCCGGAGTGGGTACAACCACCGTGTCCCCTCACAAAGACGAAGAACTAAGGCGACGTGAAGCTACGTCACTCCCTCGAGCCAGTGAACCTGCAAATCCAGACTCGGAGCAGCAGTGACGTTCGGCCCTCCCGCCTACCTCTCCGACTTCAGCATGACACCGACTTGCCCCCTGTGGGCCCCATGCTATCAGCACGCCAGGAGAAGGCTCGCCAGCTGGCTCCTGATGAAGCACGTGGGGCACCCAAGGCGTCGTTCAGACCCCCCCATGGCCACAGAGGGGTTACGAAAGTGAGCTTCTGGGTTGGACTAGCGGGTGCAGGTGGAGTGACTGGGAAATAACGCTCGGAAGACCGGTGAGCGGTGATCCTGGCAGCAGACCAGAGTGCACGTGAAGTCTATTCAAAGCTGCCAGCTGACACCTCTCCTGAATTTGCAGCTACGGACGCGCCAGTTACGGTCCCGTGTTAGCCTCAACTCAGCCCGTCAGAACTGGCAGGGAAGGGTTTAGAGAGAAAGATACTCTTCAGCCATTGTTGTCCAAAGTGAACCTTAACTTCCTGTGACTCGTGTGTGAGGACTGGTCCCAGAAACCGCCCCCAGGTTGTTCTGAGGTCAGTGAGAAAGGCACTGCGCCCCACTCTCACCCCCTGCTCTTTAACTGGTACCTTCTTCAAACAGATTTGGGTTTTTGGTTTTTTTTTCCTTCTGGAATTGATTAAAATTTCAAACCTCAAACACAGCCTCCAGGGAATTCTGGTCGAGGGCACAGGAGCCTTGCTGAGCCAGAGGGAAAAGGAATGATTTTGAATTAAGACCTTTACTTGAAGAGATGCTACACTGAGACCCGCAGAATGGATCAGGGGTCAGAGAACTCAGAAATTTATTTAAGGAATAAGAAACGGAAGAAAACCAGCCACCCCTGCAAATGCGCAGTGCTGTGTGTCCGATGCTGTTCTAAGCAATTTACACTTACAAATTCACTTAAACGCGACAACAACCCGCTGGGTCAAACAGTGTATCATCTCCCTTCACAGATGGGGAAACTGAGTCACAGAGAGGTTAAATAAATCAAAGTAAAAGTACTGGGAGGGCTCTGGTTGAACCCAAGCCATTTGTATGACAGGCTGTGACCTTCATCACAATTTTCTATGTTCCCTTGGGGCTGGCTCTGCTTCAGGGGACAATTGTGAAGACGACTGTCACACAGTTGAATGGAGGGGGAGTTTAATGAAGGTATAAGCAATGTGTTTATGGGTGCACACGGGGAGAAGCTGGAGAGGGTGGGAAATTAGGGGCCACGTTGCAGACTGGGTAGATCTGGGAGTGAAGGGGTCTTGAGAATTAGGTAGGATTTTCAAAGATTCTGGGTAAGAGGAGAGCCTTTTAGAGTAGGGGTGCCCAAACCTGCGGCTTCCCTGGGCCACACTGGAAGGAGAACTGTCTTCGGCCACACATTAAACACACTCACACTAACAACAGCTGATAAACTACAAAAAAAAAAAAGGTCTGTGCATAATTTTGGTAAAGTTTTAAGAAAGTGTATGACTATGTGTTGGGCCGCCTTCAAAGCCGTCCTGGGGTGAGACCAGCTTGCCTCTAAAAGTTGGGGGCGGGAAGGGGATCCGGCTTCCTTTCTGGACTCAGCCAGGAAACCAGCCCCGTGACGTCACCGCCCAACAGGAACGAAGACCCTCCCACACAGCCCTAGTGAGCACGGCTGTCCTCTACGGACCCATTCTCCAGCTCGGGCACCTCCCTGGCCCCACCGCACTCACCTATGCAACGAGGTAACAGGCAATAGTGCCCCCCACCCCGTAGAGCTACTGGAGGAAAAAATGAAATAAGAGATGGAAAGTACTTCGTTTCTGGCGCTCGAAAGGTCTCAGTAAAGTATATCTAGATTTGCTTTTTTTCTTTGCCTTCTTTTAATCTGTTGTTACTTTTGCTGCAACAATGACAGCGAGGTCCAGCGAGTTTGCCCATTTTATACGAACACTCAGTTCAAAACTTGGCTTGGACACCTTGCCCATTTTGCTTCTGGTTGTTACATATACATACACATGCACATGCACATGCACAGGCACATAACATATGTGTGTGTGTGTGAGAGAGAGAGAGACAGAGACTGATTTACCATCAATATTTCCCAGCCATCCTTCAAAGGGCTGTGGCAGTTTTTTAAATATCCCTGACTTCTACCCTCACCAGTGCCCTGCCTGACTTTTTTTTCTTGAGCAAAATTAAGGTTTTATTAGAAAAGAGGAAGGGATAAATGGTGGTTAAGCCGCTAATAATGTCTCTGAAAATAAGAGAAAAGCAAGTATGTACTGTGCCCATTGCATACAAAGTACTTTACAACAGAAAGCAATACGACAGTGCCATGCTCCATGACTACAAAACCTTCCATTGTGCGAATATTAGGGTCAGAATCCTGAGTCAAATAGTTCATGGATTCAATCTAACGTACCAAACACAAGGCCTCCCCCACCTTGACTGGAACTCTCTGGATGCTCTTTACTCTTGATACTGAGGGACCATACAACATTCAGGTTGTCAGGGGCGTGCTGATGTGGGGCACAAGGACCCTGGTCCCTACACCTAATTGCAGGCCTGGAGAGTAACATCAGAGGAAGATGTGAAGTGGAGAATATGAGCTTCTGTGGCCCAAATACCTGAGTTTAATTCTTGGCTGTGGGTCCTTGGCTGGTCACTTAATATTCATTCTAGGAAATGCTGCTTTCGCTATGAGAAGGCACCCCAGGTTCACCCTGGTCCAGAAACAGTCTGAGCGTCCTGCAAGTGGGGATGTCCCCGCAGTCACGTGGTTTTAGAGAACGGACATGCTCTCAGTGCCTCCCCTGGCACCTACTCACACGCCAGGGGATGCCCAAGAGCTTCCGTAAGATAGCACAGAGCGGCCACACACAGCGGCTCAGGGAGGACTGGGGCCTACAGCCAAAATCACCCGCCGATGACGGGGCCAAGGAGCCAGCAAGCACGACAGGAGCGGGGAGGGGGACTGCGGCGCGGGGAGCAGAAGCTGTCCCCCCGCTACTTTCCGGTGAGGAGGACAGACAGATGGCTGGGAGCTAGGTCCCAACGGTGGACCCCCCCCCCCCCCCCCCCCCCGTGCACGGGCGGAAGCTGCTGACACACCCGACGCGCGGCCCGAAGGGACAGTTGCTTACACGTGGCCTCAGCACTTGGCAGTCGGCACAGCGCTTTCTGTATGTTGTCGCCCATTTGATTTCTCTCAAGTACATTCAAAAGGAGGCAGCTGAGATATGACGGAAGAGGACATCAAAGACGGAAGTTAGGCGAATTGCTTAGGGTCACAGTGGCAAGGAGGGGCCGGGATTCAGGTCATCTGATTTTAAACCCAGAGCCCTTTCTACTCACTGTCATCGTCCCCACCAGAAGTAAGGACACTGGGCACTATTAGGAGAATGTCCTGGGCTCCTTCATAGGACACCAGCAGTGAGAAGCCTGACTGCCTCTGTGGAGAGCAGAGAAATGGACAGCTACAAAGGGAAAAGTATCGGGATGGACCCAAACGTATCCTCCTTTATGAAAAGTACTCAGGGAGAAGAAATACGTCACACATACAAAACACACTCCCTCTCACCCTGAGACCCCAGAAATTGCATCCCATATAACAGGCTCAAAGTTCAGAAAACTGTGTGCTCTATTATTGGAACTTGAAGTATACCTATAAGTAAAAACCTTTGTAAGAAGAAATATGGCAGGAAAAGAACCAGAGATAACTTGGGACTAATGGTTGGGATAATGGTAGCAACTCAATAAAAGTTGCTGTTGCTTAAATAGAAAGCAACCCAAAATACAAGCAAAAGAAAACCATAACTATGCCTGCACAGAGCAGGCCCTCTTGATTAAATCTACATGGTAAGGGGTGTGGGCTGGGTAGGTATGCACTATGAGAGATGAAATCGTATGTCTATGTAAAAATGTGCACATAAATGTCCACAGCAGCATTCTTCATAATAGACAAAAAGTGGAAACAACACAAGTGTCCATCAACCAATGAATGTATTAATAATATGTGATATCCATATAATAGAGCAGTCTTGAAAACACTGTGCTCAGTGAAATAAGCCAGTCACAAAAGACCACGTATTATGTGATTGAATTCATATGAAACACTCAGAATAAGCAAATCTATAGAGACCAAGAGTAGATAAATGGTTGTCTAGATCTTGGGGGGATGGGGAGGAAATATGGGGTGAGAATGCTAATGGGTGCAGGGCTTCTTTTTTGGCTGAATGAATATATTCTAAAACACATTGTGGCAATGGCTGCACAACTCTGTGAATGTACTGAAACTACCAAATTGTACAGGTAAATTGTATGGTATGCAAATTATATCACAAGGAAAGAAAAAAAGAGGAAAGTTTGAGCAAATTTAAATAAGAATAATTAATAATAACACAAAAAGAGAATTCAAGGCAAAAATCATTTCAAAAGGTCACTTTAAACTGATAAAATAGCAATTCTAGAGGTAAAAGAATCATATTTTTAAAGGTCTAAAAATAACAATATGAAAAAAATTTTTATATATTAGATGAGAAATTTATAAAAGCACAATTTTTGTGAAAGACTTCAATACACCCTTCTCAGCCTTTGGGAGAACAGGATGTAAAAAGAAGAGAATGATATAGAAAATTTAATAACTTAAACAGTATGATAAAATAAAATACACATACACATACACATACACACACATATATATAGAATTATATTAACATCAAACAGAAAAACACTTTTGTAAGCATTCATGTGATGTTTACAGCATTTAATTACATAGTAAAAATTGTAGAGGCCACATTTTCTGGAAACACTGCATTAAAGCTAGAAATTAATCACAAAGTGTAATCAAAACAACATGAGAAAGCCACTTGAAAATTAAACAACATTCTATTAAATAAGGATTGGTTCAAAGAAGAAATAAAAATTATAATTACAAGCTATTGAGAAAACAGCAAAAATTAGAACAATATTTATCAAAATGAATGGAAAAAGGTTACCATTTACCTAAAGTCAAATCCCTTAAAAGCTTCCATTATTAAATGGAAAATATTGTAATTAGAGTAACTAAGCATTTAATTTTTTAAAACTAACTAAAGTAACACCAAAATCAATATTAAGAAAGGAGAAAATGATAACAGTAAAAGTAGATATTTGTGAATTACAAATAAATCAAATAGAATTCTTAATTAAACTCGGGAAGTGATTCCTGGATTCTAATGATGAGACTATGATGACACAGATATCCAGAGGGATTTCTCAGAACAACATATAAAATGCTGCATAAAATATGAGGCTTGAGCTTTTAAATGCATGGTTCAGCTGGTGAGGAGGTAATACAAATCTTAAAAGGCCACTAACACAATAAAAAGAACAAATGCAGAAAGATGAGTGAGTCTGTAGCCCTATTTTCCCTCAGGACTTGCGTCATTGCCGGGTGACCCAGAGTGTGTTTTAAAGGGTTTCGTGTATGACACACATCATCAGAAGACAAAACCTTGGACATACAGACGGACACCTGTGCCTGAAGCCAAAACCCTCTCTCGATGAACTAAAATTACACACACACACACACACACACACACACACACACACACCCTCCGATATAGAAAATATAGACTCTGGTCTCCCTTGCATTTGGCTCAGGCTCACGTGGAAAAACAAAAAAGCAAAAGACAAAAGATTTTTCTTAACACTAATTCAATACTCACACGCGTTTTAACCATCTTGACAATTGCCCTCAAAAAATAAAATTAAAAATATAGAGACAATTTTCCCTAAGCCACTGGCAGCAGCAAATGTATTCCTCTTTGAAGAAATGCACCTTAAATCCCCACCTCAAAATTTCCCACAGATAATGTTTCACAAAACATCATCTCATAATCACAAACCACAGGACCTGTGTGAGGAATTATGCCATAGTAATGCACAGCAACGGAAACACTAATCACACGAACAATGACTGTAGAATACAGAAATGAATCAGATAAACAATACTGGATATACAATTTATTTAAAACCAAAGGAATCAAAGTGATTTCTAGTTTAATGCAATCCTTATCAAAATGCAATGACTTTTTTCTTTTTACAAAAATAGAAAAATCCTCCCTAAAATTCATATGGAATCTTAAGGGACCCCAAATAGCTGAAACAGTCTTGAAAAGGAAGAACTAAGTTGGAAGACTTACGCTTCCTGATTTCAAAACTTAATGCAAAGTAACCAAATCTGGCAGCAAAATTAAAAGAATTATTCACAAGGACCAAATAGGACTTATCCAAGAAATGCAAAGACAATTTCTTACAAGGAGATCTATTAATGCAACATTTCATGTGAATATCTTTAAGAAAAAAATAGGAATAACAACTTTAATAGAGGAAGAAAACATAGTCAATAACATTTAAAGTATTCTATAATCCCAAAATTAGCTTTTTTGGGGAAAATTAGGAATAGTTTCTTTTAACATATTAAGATTTTATATCTTAAACTACTAACATTATCTTTAAAGTGAAAAACTGAAGAGAATTTCTATTAAATCCAAAGGCAAAAGCAGGCAAACAAGATGTTCATTATCTCGTTATCATTTAGCACTGTTCTGAAAATTTCAGCCATGAAATGAGCACAAAACATGAAGAAGAGATATAATTGTTGAGAGGATGACAAAATTATCATTTTGCACAATAATGCAACTATATTCTTATAAAACTTGAAAGAATCAATTTTTGAAACACATCTTTTAAGTTAGTTTTGTCAAGTAACTTCACAGAAGGTAGTTTGAGAATCTGTATTTCATATGTACCAATAATAGTCGATGAGAGAATGACCAAAAAGATCTTTTATAATAGTAACCAAAACATGAAATTCTGAGGGGAAAAAAACTCTTTGAAGAATAAACAGGATTTATGGGATACACCTAAAAATGTGCTGAAAAATAACAATAAACATATTTAATACATTTTAATATACAGGCAAAAATATTCAAATGCAAGAAATTTGTACTTTAATTCTTCTGAAATTATTTTATGGGCTTCATGAAATCCCAACTACATTCCTAATGAAATTTGCTTGGACTTCATTAAATTCTTAAGTTCACCTGGAAGAAAAAGTGATTATACAAACAAAACGGATTAATAAGAAAAACTACTGAGAACTCTTGCAAAGAGTCATTAGGAGAGAATTTTTCCTACAAAAAAATAATTGAATCAAAACACACAACCACCAAAACTGCGTGATAAAAGGAAAAGGAGAAATCATCGAAGGAGGGTGGTGGAGTGGCAGGACTGGCTCTTAACTGAGAAGGGAAATCTCATAAATCTACGAGGAAGTCAGAAATCATTCAGGATATTTTTACAGAGGGATCACTATTGGGTGAGGGGAATAAAACTGGGCCTCAACTGACCCGCTAAAAACAAATTCTGTGCTGATGAAGAATTAACAGTGAAAACAAACATATATACAAACCCAGAAATCAGAAATTCGCGGGGAAACACCCAGGCGAGGGCTCGGCCAGGGCTCCTTCACTAAGCCCCGCCTCATTCACCAAGCCCCACCTCCCTCACCAAGCCCCGCCTCCTTCACCAAGCCCCACCTCCCTCCTCACCCGCCTCAGCCAGCCCACCTGTCCCATGGAATCCAGTGCTAAAGTGTGTCTCTAGTGTTTCCCCATCTCTCCATCTCGGTGGCACCTCAGCAGTCCAAGCCACTCTTCCCTGGGCCACTAAAGTCGTCTCCATGTGTCTTCCGGTTTTGCACCCCTCCCATGCATTCCCCACCTCACAGCCAAAGCCACCTTCACCACACACACATTGATTTGCATTACTGTTCCGCTCACTTCCCTTCATGACTATCAGTGGGGCTGAGGATGCATTCCAAAATTTAAAACCTCATGTTATCTGATCGCTCGCTGCCTCTCCAACTACCGTTGCCTATCGGTTTCTTAGAAGTAAAAAAAGGGGGGACAGGAAGAAAGCCAAAACAGGCAAGGAAAAAAACAGCTAAGAGAAAAGATGGATAGATTCAATTACTCAAAACCTGCGGCCCTCTCTACATAAAAACCATCATTGAAAAAAAGAATCCTCATGATAAAGATGATGAAAGATGATGAACCGGTGAGGGATTTGCAACCAACAACCAGACCAGAATTTGGATACACAAAGCTTTTCACCCGAGTGAGATAAGAGCAAAACTTCCAACTGGAATCTGGGCAAGTCACCAAATCAATGCATCAGACAGATAACACATGTAAGGAGCAAGATTTTATTCCTTGCTTAGTCAAGGAAATGAACGTTCGAACTACCAGACAGCACTTTTCACCACTGCTTTGGTATAGACATGTTTTTTCTTTTAAAAATGTTCCATTGACGTACAACTTTTCAGCATACAGCTGTCATACTTTTTACATAGTTTTTACATCCATGTAACCGCACTCAGATCAAGATACAAAACATTTACAGCCCCTAGAAGCTTCTACCACGCCTCTTCCTAGTTAATAGCCCCTCATAAAAAAGTCACCATCATTCTGACCTCTTTCTCCAGTCTGGTTTTGCCTGTTCTTGAACTTGATAACAAATGGAATTTTACAGAATGTAGCTTTTTTGTACCTGCCTTGTTCTGCTCAATAAACTACCAGGTGGTGGCAATTATCAATAGTCTGTTGCCGTTTTCTTTTTAAACGTGCCGTGTGGTGCCCCATCGTATGTTCTCCACTGTCCTGTGGACAGACATGAGGATTGTTCCAGTAAGGCCCTGGTGTGACTAGATCTGCTATGAATATTCTTGGTGGGCAGGTACGAGTGTATTCATTTCTCTCCGCTATAGACTTTGGAGAGGATTGCCTGGGTCGTAGATTATGCATAGCTTTCACAGAAAACGCCCAACAGTTTTTCAGTTATGATACCAAGGACGGTGCTGAAGCCTTCGGAAATGCAGTCTGGTGTTCTCTGTAGCCACAGAAAGTCAAGCTCAAACGCTCCTTCCTTCTTCCCTTCCTTATGTCTTCCTCCCTTCTTCTGCCTCTTCTTCTCACCCCTTCTCTTTCCAGCCTTGAGTCTCCCTGCTCCACTTCTCCCCAGCCCCAGCCGCAGCCCCAGCCCCTTTCCCCTCCCTCTCACACCATTTCCAACCTACAGCTAGAAGATGCTTTGGGCCTAGGCAAGCCTGGAAACTAGATCCCGGGCCCCTTCTGTCAGCGGCTGCCTCATTAGGGGCAGTGCGAGGTCCAGTGACGTCCCCATCAGCCTACTGCACCTCTCTGAGCTCTGCTTTTGCCAGTGATGACCTTCAGCTTCCAGTGAACAGAGGGCAAGGATGTCTCACCAGGAGTCACGGGAAAGCCCTGGCCCGGGCTCTGCTGGCCTGGAGCGTGCAGCGGGAGCCCACACGAACGCTCATCAGGCAGGCATCCGTTACTTCCACCCTGACAGCTCCTCAGTGCCTCCTGTCGCCTGCCTCCCCTGCCCACAGGAGATGACTTTGTTTCTGCTTCTGGAACTGGGTCTGTGTCCAGTGTTTGTTATTTAAATGAGAGAACAGAAATGAAATGCAGTGTGGAGCACAGATTCTCAAACACGAGAACACTGAGACACATTGCAAAGTTAGCTGGTTCCTAGTGACCGAAGTCTCCAAGTGATTCCCTTCTCAAGGGGCGAGAAGACGAAGTCGTCCCTCACGGTAACATTCCCCCAAAGTACAATTCCATAGTCAACCCTCCCCTCAGCACCTGCCATGTGCAGTGGGAATGCGGGGGTCAGAAGGGAAGCGGCCCCTGGTAATCACTCAGCTATTTCCTGTTGGAAAGGGAAGTAGAGGGGATGAAGGAAGCGTGAGATCAAATTCCAAGGATCTTGAAAGCAGGTGAGAGGATTAGGAAAGGCGTCACTTAGGAAGTGACAGTTACAATTTACAGGATAAGTGGGTGTTGGGGGGGTTGGAGGGTGATTGACCTAAAGAGCCTAGTGAGACAGCGGACGTGGTGGGAGAGGAGGGGCCGGGAGTGCAATAGGGCGCCAAGTACCCCTCATCTCCCTGGGCACCCCGTGAGAACTTCATCAGCATGTGAAAGTTAACAGCTTCATCTGTTGGGACTGAAAAAAGGAGAAACACAATCTAGCAGCTATTATGTCTTGAGCGCTTACTACGTCTCATGCACGGAAGGTATTTTCTCATTTAATCCTTACACGCATCAGTTGAGGCTGGCCCTCTGATTGTCCCTATGGTACAAAAGTGGAAACCGAGGCACACAGCAGTTGAATAAACTTCACAAGTTTGCTCCAGTAGAAAGGGCAAAGCCAAGTACACTGAGATCCCTGAGTTTTGTGGGAGCATCAGTCACGGGCCCTCCCTGTAGCAGCAAGTCTACTGTGAGCCCTGGCCACTCCCACCCGAACTCAGTGAAGCCTTGTGGTTCCCAGGGGCCCCTTCTTTCCTGAGGCCATGGTTGTTGGTCCTGCCCCTGTCCGGCCAACCATCTGACACATCCACCCAAGGAGCCTGGAGAAGCCCAGGAATGGACAAGAATGTGTGTGCTGTCCTGCGTCAGAGGAAGCCAGTACAGCACTGAAATGTCCTGCACGCTCAGCACAGTATTGCCTGGTGAGAACATCCGTGCAGCAAGCATGAATGCACGCCACGAATCCCAGGTGAAAATATCTCAGAATACATTCTTTCCTGGAACCAAATGGAATCTGGCTTCCAGGGCCATCTCCCTCAGGTCACCTGAGAGCTCAGAGTGACAGAATCAGCATAGACGAGAACGCAGGTAGCGTGGTTCTCTCTTGCCTCCCGGCCCATTCTTCCCAGCTCCCTCTGCAGAGGCAGGGCCCCCCTCCGGTGCAGGAATTCCAGCGCCAAAGCCCGCCCTCTGAATGTTCATTCATTCCCCGTTGGGGCAAGTGAGATCCAGCCCTCCCTTGGCTAGGTGGCAGAAGCAAAAAATACACCACCTGATACTTCCTAAAGAGCCTCGGAGAGAAGAAAATACTCGGAATACAAATAGCGATGGCCTCAGTATATGGGGCGTTGGGCTGGTTTTTATTTTTCTTTATACTTTTCTCTATCTTTCTGAATTTTCTGAAATTGACACGCATTACTGCCATAATCAGAAAGGAAACAGTAGGAGTCCTTCCTCCTCATCCCTCTGTCATTTCTGTTCAGGTCTGTAAGGTGCAGGGAGCCTTTGCTGAACACAAGCTCCTGGCGTCCCACTGCAGTTCAGGTGGCATTTATGTTCCCTCCTGACCGACTGCCCCCAGCAGCCACTATTACTAGCACCAGCTTTTGCCCTGCTTCGCCTGGAAACCACAGCTGACAGGATTTCTGGGGGCCACACGGGTCTCAATTAGGCCAGGAGAAGGGAGGGAGGCCACTGGGACAAGGGGACTGGAGATGCCGAGGAGCTGCTGCTGCAGTTAACTGTGTGTGTTTTGACAAGAGTAATGGAGTTCTAATTACTGACAGGCATTATGTCCCATCCCTCAGTGGGAAGCTGTCGGGCTGCAGCCTGGTGGACTCCGAGGGTCTCCACTTGGACTGTGCTCGTCTGAAGCAGTGTGGGCCCTGGGGGCGCTCTTGGTAAGAAAGGCTGAGCCTAAAGATGGAGGGGGAGACGGGAGAGGTGGCGGCCTGAGGAGCATCAGTGCCACAGAACGACCACCAGCCTCAGGGCCAGCAGACTCAGCTCCGCTGCGAACGTGCTGTGCCAATGCCGACTTCATTGAGCCTCGATTCTTTTCATTTGTAAAATGGCAATAACATTGCACCAACCTCACAGACCTGCTGGAAAGACTGTATGGAAAGTTCTAGAAGAGGGGGCCTTTGTTGGGTTTGGGCCTCCCAGCACTCTTCCTACATTTCTTGGGTAACTACACTTCATCTTCCACCTGAGGAACTTCCTCCTCACCTACACCCTATTCATATGACTCAGTGGTCACCCCTCGCCTGGCTCCAGGGACCCCAAGCCAGTGAACGTACCCAGCTCCAAAGCCCTCGGGTTCTCACAGGAAGGGTGTGCACGTGCACACACACTGACAAAAGCGAAATGGAAATGGTACGTGTCACCAAGGTGAGGCCACTCAAGCAAACTGAGATATCAAGTTGTTTTCTTTTTAACTTAAGATGCATTCAATGCAGGAAAACAGACTCATTCATGATGATCAGAAGGTGTCCTTGTGCAATGCCTTTGGTTTTCAAAAAGCGTGAGTACCAATTAATTATCGCTTAACAGATGCATGCTTTTAGACACAGCTTTCTAGGACATGAGAGCCAAGGTGGGAAATAGCTACAGGGGACCCTGGGTGTTAAAAATGATGAGATTCCCAACTAGTTTCCTCTGGCTTCTAACCATCTATGAGCATTGTGAAAACTGTAAGCCCCCGACAGGCAGAGGGGAGTATCTGCGGATTCGGCAGCATAGCTCGATGAACTGAAACTGCACTGCACTGTCAGGCCAGGGAGGGACCGGCTAAGCAGAGGTGGCACTGTGCTGGGCCCTTCCCATGAGTTTTCCCATTGAAGTCTCACAACAACCTGTCAACATCTGGCTGACGGGAAAACTGAGGCTTCGAGGGAGGAACTAGCACACGGTGGCCTGTAAGAGACGGAGCAGGACAGTCGAGGTCAGAAGACAGGGCTTCAGAATTGTAAGGCACACGTGCCCAGCACCGGGCACGGCTCCTCTGAGCAGGCCAAAAGCAGCAGCTGCGGCCAGTTTCCAGGACCCTGGATAGCAGCTCGGTTGTTCCGGTGCTGGGGCCACGAGTTCTGGCGTTGGACCTTCTTGTTCCCCAAATCCTTGATAGTGGCAGAGGAAGCAGCTGCATGGGGGGGGGGTGATTCTGCAGTGTCGTTCTGTGGTGTCCTAGGAGCCCTGGACTGATGGCTACTGCTCCAACCCTCCCAAAGATTTTGAAATATCCCACTGCTCTGTTTAAAATACTTCCTGCTGAAATCGTCTACCGCCGTCTCTGTTAGGTGCAAGAGATTCCCGATCAAGTCAACTCTCAACCGCACTTGCCATTGACATTCTTCTCTTTCTCGGGAGCAGGAAGAAAGGAAGTGACAGCCAACGTGAGTGTCTGACCACAAAGCTGATCTGCATTCCTTTTCCCACCGGCTCCAATTTTCTTTCCCTGGGATCACTATGACTGGAATGGGTTTGGGGCTGGCGATTCCACTCCTTCCTTTCCCCACTGTGCTGCACATTTTTTAAGGTGCAGTGATGAATCTTCTTTCTGAGATGCACTCTAATTACAAATTAGCATTTCGGAAGCCCTTGCACATTTACAAAGGGCTTAGCAAAAACGTTCTGTTAGCTATTCCTTCTGCTAACGTACCATGGCCGGCTCTGGAGTAGGGTCTCAGAGCTCGTAGGGAGTGGGGGAGCAGAGTAAGAATGAGCACGTTCTGCGAGTCAGAAGGAACTCCCAGCTCCAGCTCTGTGACCTCCCTGCTGGAAGTCACATGCCTGTCTGGAGCCCCCCACATCTAGGGTCTGCATTTCATGTTTATCCCAGTTTTCCATAATACTCTGCAACCATAGACACTGACTTAACACTGTTCCTGTTGCCTTGATTACAAAATTACAATTAAAATAGTACATACTTCATAATTTTGTTGTAAGAATTAAGTGAAAAAATGCATATACTTCACTTAGAACAGGTTCTATGTAGGCATTCACTATTATTATTGCTCATTTTATTGGTGAGGTGGACGTGATTTCCCCATTTCACACTGGGGGGAATCTGAGGCTCAGAAAGGTGAAATAACTTACATACAGTTTCTGCTGTCATTCCTGTCTGTCTGACAAAATGTCATCCCACTTCCTGGCCCAGCTCAAATGTTCCCTTCTTCATGCAGCTCTCTCAAATGCACACACTCCGGTGTGCGTGCACACACATACTCCAGGTCAGAGGTCGTATTTTCTTTCACTTCTCCTAAGACTCAGCACATTTAGCCATAGACTGTCAACAAGGGTACTGACATTATTCCCTTTTATAAACTGCAAGACGCTAGACTACGGAGACCCTATATTATAGTGCCTGAATTTGCCCCAGTGGCGAGCACAGTGCCTTCCACATGATGATAAGAATCGTAACATGTGCATATGGATTTGCAGTTAACAACAACCTTCCCTATCACCCCAGCACTCTGTTCTCACCATCTCCCTATGGATTAGATATGGCTTTCCACATCTTACAGTGAAGACACAGAAGCCAGGAGATGTGATGTCACATAGCTCAGCAGAGGTAGAGCTGGGGTCTGAACGTATGTCTGAACCAAAGCTCATGGCTTTTCTAAAACATGATTGTACTACAGTGCCTTCTCTCTGTGGGTTTAAAGCTTTGGTTTCTTGGCAGCTTTGGTGTGGAATGGGATGGAGCAGAGTGGAA